>JADBJO010006899.1:0-17500 GCA_016801955.1 Conus betulinus
TGAATATTATAAAACCTGTTTAAAATCATAACTATGATGAAAACAAATAATGTTGTTTTTGTAAAAAATAATACTTCCAATAAAAACAAAATTCCTTATCGTGAATTTTGCTTTTTTTACTGGTCTGCGCTATATGAACGCTTTGTTGTTGAACCCTCGCATGTTTTCAACGATTTGTTGAATGTTTTCAAAGTGGCTCATCTGAAGACGAGAAACATCGAATACAAGACTCTAGTCAAACAACCTGTTCCTATACTTTTGTTTTTAACCTCTTTTTATTCCCCTTGCCCACCCCCCCTCCCCCAGGACTAGTGCATTGCTTAGTCTGGTTTATACTTGTTTTCATTGGTCCCATTTAGCCTAGCCAGTTACATACCCGCATCCCATACCTATTGCTTTGAACCTTAGTCGTCCGTTTCCCTGGGTTCTAGTTCTGACTGCCACCAAGTCCTTGCACTGCGAGTCACCCCGATGATTGAGCAAAAGAGCCGTCTGGATTATCAATCGACACTGTGTTTTTTCCCACCCCTTTTCCCTTCGCACCCTCCGTGCATCTTCTCGTAACAATACATCTTAGGATTCCCAACCTGCCTTGTTTCATTCTTCCTCTATCGTTTGCGCCAGTGGGCTCCTTGTGTTGGAGTTGCTAGAGGCTTTTCTTTTTCTTTTTTTTATTTTACATTTTTGTTTTTTTTTTTTTTTTTATAAAAGTCCCAGTGTACCCCCCTTTAATAGGCACACAAGGACACTCGTAGATTTGTCCACATACATGAAATGCTTCGGCTATTCTTGTCCTCCGCGGTCAACCACTATCTTTTGTGGTGAGGTACTCCGTTTCACAACAACTCGTCGACCGACGCCCCGCCGACAATTTGTGTCGCCCCTTGCGGCACACGTTATGAGTCTAGGGTGCTTTTTTGTCACGTCTCCGGTTTCCGCAGAGATGCCATGCAAACTCTTCTGGCCCATTGTTATTATAGTTTCCTCTCGTTCCGTTATTCCCCCTTAGCCTCCTTCGCTCTCTCTTCCTCGCTTTTCACCCTTTCTCCGGGCCCATCGACATTACCTGTGTGTGCCTGTTCCTCCTTGTGCTCCTGTTTGGTGTTCATTTCTTTTCTGTCCGTGGGATTTTTGTGCTTCGGCTTCTTTTTTTTCCCCCTTTTTCTCCTGGTTCCCCTTCCCTCTGGCGTGTTCGTGACTTTCGAGAGTTTGAGATGAGACCCTCGATGGATTTGAGAGTGATGACGACTGATCTGAGCGCACCCTTTTTCTCTTCCCTTCTTTGACGAGAGGCCTCTTTGCTCCTTGAGAGATGAGAGAGAGAGATTTTCAGCATTCGTACCCCCCTCTTGTTGTGTTTGGTTTGTCTTTGCCTACGTGTATGTTATGTAGTATGTCATGTATGTATGTACCTGTTATTTTGTCGACTGTATGTGTATGTAGGCTGTGGATGTGTGTATGTTTTGTCTCTGTCCTGTATGTATGCATATCCTTTACTGCCGTAAGCCATGCAGCATGATGCATTGTTTCATGATTATTGCACCTTGTCTGTATGTGTGGATGTAGTGGATGTATGGACTGTATGTATGCTATGTATGTATGTATGTATGCGTCACTGGAAATGCTTGTCATGTAGGTACGGATGACATACCGGTAGGTACAGCGTTGTATCGTAACGTTACAGTCTGTTATGTTATAGTTTTTATTTTGGTATAGTATGTTATGTATTCTATGATGTTGGATGCTATCGTAGGTATGTACTGGTAAGTATCCTCGTACATACGGAGGTGACCTAGGGATGTATGTAAGTACGTGATGTACGTATGTACTGTACGCTTATGTCTGTATTATCTCTTTACGTATGTAGCACTGTATGTCATGTATGTATGAGTCACTGGCATTGTTATGTCATGTATGTATGCATGTCCTGGTGTACTTTTCCTTGCGCTGTGAGACCCTGTGACATGGCAATGACCCGCCGGAAGGTATAGTGTACTGTCTGACACCAACCCAAGTTACATTCCCCGCCAGCATTGTCACCTAATTCATTTGTTTGGTGTGTTCTTGCATTTATTTACAGCCTCAACACACCCCCCCCCCTTGGCCCGTTCCATTGTACGGAGAACCACACTCTTCCTCATCTTCTCACGCTTCTCTATCGTACTCTCTCTCTCTCTGATGTCTCTCTGTGCGCGCGCTCAGTACGCGCGTGAAGCCTTATACGCTCAGCGTGTGCGTGCTGTCCAACTGCGCGATACAAGAACCCCCAGCGTTTATGCAGGTCCATTCTTTATCAGCCTAGAGTGTCCTGTGGTCATCAGGCTGAAGCAGCTTTGATTGTTTGTGATAAATCGTCTTGTCCGACAACAACAGTTCAGCAGTCCCCTCTGCGACAATGTCTATGAACATGACAATAGTGAAATTTGATATGCTAAAACTTCGAATTCGAGGGAAGAAAGGTTGGTAGCCACGGTCGATCATGTTCGTGTTGGACAATTTTCGGAAACATCGACTGTCCCGCGACACTTTCTCGACGGCGAACACAGTTTTGTAGTAAGTCCTGCAAATTTGGTCGCCAGGGCACCACTTTTGTAGCGTGCTAAATGTTAACTGACAAATACAGGCCCCTTGGCCGTAGATCAAATACGAAAACCAGCCAGTGTACCCGACCCAATCGTTTCTAAAGCCTAGCTCAGAAATCCTGGACGCTGCCGACGCGTTGTTACATGCTTCTTGGAAGTGTTGGTTTCGGTGGTGAACGAACAAAAGTCCCCCTGCACACCACGAACTCTGTTGGGGGGGTGGGTTCCGCCCCCCGCCGCTGGGTTGGCGGGCGTGATTGGACTCAGCACCCCCCCTTTTTCACAATGTTTTTGCAAAGACCTCGTCCACCACCACGCACCCGTCATGCGAAACACCACCCCCCTGATCTTTCAGTCTCACGTTTTGTGTATATCCAGTTCTCTATCACCTTTATTAACCCGGGAACGTGGGCTCGGTAGAAGTGGAACGAGCACCCATATGATAATGCTCTTGTGTGGGTGTGTGCGGTGTGGTGTTGTGTGTGTGTGTGGCGTGTGTGTGTGTGTCTCGCGCCAACCAGTCCCGTTCCGTCAGGCCCGCTGCAGCTGGTCAATAATGGTTACAAATCGCATCCATTTTTAGACAAACTACCCTGGGCCACGCCCCCCAGCCTAGTTCTGGAACATTTGTCAGGTTATTCATTACTGGTGTCACGGATGATTGGACGATTGTTTTGCCCCTCTCTTTCAAAGTTATAGAAGTTACTACACGGCCTGCTTCCTGCTACTACGTGTTTTCCTAGTAAACCGGCTTGTTGTTTTTCTACATCTTTAACTGGCAATTATCTTGATGAATTAATTCTTAGTCAACTTGGTCCGCATCATTTGTGGCGGACACCCCAAATTGCAGGTATGTCTCATTGTGGGTAACATGATTGATCCCTCGCTTCAAAATGTTGTATGTTTTAAACCGTTACCCCCTAGCGTTTTACGACGGTTTTTGCTTTTCTTGTTGTAACCGGCCTTAAGCTTGTATCGTCCTGTCCAACACTGGAGAATTCTCCTCGGTTTTTTTTCTCCAGCCTCCCTACACTTCGACACGGACCGGTTATGGGAATGGCAGTCAGAACAAGTTAACCTGCGAGGGATAACAATTACCATGTACCAAAATTCGCGAACTTCGGCACTTTCACTCGCCCAGGATCCCACGAGTCCGCGTTCCGTGTTATGATTCCCAATACTGATGCTATTTCTGTGTATCTAAATTCAGCACGCTGCTCTCCTTGGGCCAGGGGGAGTCTACTCAAGACTTTCGCGACGCGGCATAATGGCGATCTCATTTCAGTTAAACTGATTTTCGTTTGATGGGGGCTAGTCTTGACGGATAAAATGAATTGATCAAAACACCCATATGGACTAAGGACGTTATGAATCAGGAGATATTGTTAAAAAAAAATAATAACAATACAAACACACACATGAAACAGAGTTGTATCAAAGAATACAATTTTATTTATATATATAAACACAGCAAGCAAACCTTAACAAGCGCACCTCACAAAAACTCACCCTCATCTGTGTGTTGCCCCCCATATTTCAACACTCGTCACCACCACTTCCCCGCTCGTCCACGTGGCAATTGTCTTCCTAGTGAGATCTCTTTCATTTCCCTTATCGAACAGATGGCTGTTTATGTTATAGCTGAGCACAGATCCTTAGTGCTTGTCAAATAATTTAATTCTGGTGTTAATTAGCCTAAGCTCGTTATGAGCTCACCTCTTCTCCAGGGTCGGTACACTTAAAAAGACCATCGGGGGGATAACCCTCACACCGCCCCCCCCCCACCCCCTATCCCCACCACTTCCCTTACCCCAAACTTCCTTTATTCCCCCCCTCTTCCCAATTCCCCACACAACACCACCCCCCCCCCCACTCAATCCCCCCCCCCCCCCCCCACTCCCCACCGGGGACTTGCTGAACTGACGACAGCAGATGTCGTTTTAGTAAATCGGCGCAAAGATGGCGTGTTCATTTGGGATTGCTGTGTTTTTTTGCTTATCTCTATCTCCCCATCCCATGGCTTCCATGCCCCGTTTGGAAACAAGTGAACTCCTTATGTTTGACCTCCTCCACGCCCGCTCGCCAGGCTTACACCCCCCTATTCAAATTCTTTAAAAAGAGATGTTAAAAAAACCTATTGTTTCAGTCATAGTATTCATTTGCACTACAACTGTGGGTGTTCCCATTGTGCGATTCTGCCCGCTTTATTTTTTATCGACCCTGTGTTTCGTCTAAAACGTGAGCGCGTGCGTTGGTTTGTGCGAGCGTCAGAGAGAGAGAGAGAGCTGAGGATGAGGTTGACAGAGATATTCCCGAGGAGAGAGAGAGAGGGGAAGTGTAGGATTTGTTTGTAGCAAAGTGTAAAAGAGATATTCTTCAGGCGCGAGCGCGTGTGTGTGTGTGTATGTATGTGTGCGTGCGTGTCGCGTGCACACGCGGGGGGTGAAGTGGAAAAGGGAAGACCCCACACGGGGGACGGGCCTTGGGTGGGTGGCTCGGGTGGTAGTGGATAGGCTTCAGGAGTGTGGGTGAGGGTGGGGAGGTGAGGGAAGCATGGAGAGACCTGGGTCTTCTTTAAAGGAAAAAAGAAAAAACAGGCGAAGCGGAAGGATAACATTTTCGGTCCTGGTAACAAGCGCCCGCGGAGGCGGGTTCCAGCAAGGGTCCCCGTGTTTGTTTCAGATTTGTGAAATAGGAGGCGTATCATATCGCTCATATCTCCCTAACCTTTGAAACCGTGCTTCAAGAATCGCTTCTCACGGGAAATACACTGTTCTAGCACAAGGAAGAAGAGTGAACGCTTGCCACAAGCACTCTCGGTCTCTCTCTGTCTCGTCTCTGTCTCTTGTCTATCGTTCTGTCTCTGTCTCTAACTCTCTCTCGGTCTCATCCTTTTTGCAGAACTCTGTGTACTGGGCCATTTTGTTTGTTTTAACTTGTCGTTTTATGGTTGTAATTTTCTCTTTCTTTAGTTCTGTCTTGTAATATATGGGATGGCCTAGTGTTTATTACAGGAAATTGGTGACCACTATTAAGAAGCGGGATTACGACATACTTACCTCCCCTTTTTACTTTTTGTATCACCCCCCCCCCCTTCACTCGAATGAACATCCCCTCACTGAACACCATTATGCACCACCACTATTTTTCTTGTTTTTACTAACAGAGATCCTCCCACTACCCACCAAAATACCCAGACACGGACTTTCTCAGTTTATGTTTCCTAACCAGTTCTTTTTTGATTGAGAAGAAGAACCACATGTATTTTCACGAGCCCCCCTTGGACCCATTTGTGCCACTCTGCACCCCCCGGACATACGTACAGGTGGGCTTTAACCAAGAAGCGCACGATGTCAGGACACAATATATACATCTTATACAAAATCAGCTCTAAACGTTCGGCGACCCCCACCCCCTCCCAACGGAAGACCAATAGTGTCCAGGACCTTTTCCCCCCCCCTCTTTTTTGAATGGCCACAGAGAAAATTTCTAACACTATACCGATAGGGGGCTCCAGCTTTTTGTCAAGAACTTCCCCTCCATATGTTAAAGCTACCACTTCATTATGTTACCAAAAGTCAGGAGTGGACTGTCAAATAGCGCCCCCTCACTGCAGTTAACTAACCACTGGTTACACCCTGACGCTACAACAGCCTCCCCTCGCGTACAAAAATATAACCCCCAATCTGAGTTACTGTTTCAGAAGCAACCTTCAGTATTAGTGCCCGACACCCTTGGAATAGCATTCTCAGAAGTAGGATAATTACTGAAGCTATGACATCATCCCTATAATCACTAATAAGCATCCGATTGAAAAAATAAGCCTACTGTTAAGCAAATACCAGCTGGCACTGCCATGGGAACACCTAATCACGGCCCCAGTGGCCCCCGGGCCAATCTTTCCCCCTGGGCCGGCTCCGAAGAGGGGAAAATTTTGGATCCCATAGTCCACGCCCACAACTCCATGTCGATCGAGGAGAATTTTTTAAGAGTTTTAGACGGAATTTTTTTTGTGGACAGAGAAACAGATAGATGAATTGGACAGTTTCCTGACGGTAATCTTAATTCTGTCCATCTAGAACAATCAAATTTCACACTAAAGTGCATCCAAACGAGGAATCTTTTTCGGAGTAGTTGGTCTGATTAAGCGTCAGGGATGGCCTGCTGATAACAGATCTATTATCAATCAACTGTTCATGCTCACAATATCGGCGGATTTGAGTTGTTCCTTTCGATTACCTGGTTATGTCTGCCATTACCCCTCACTGCCAGTATAACGGATCTCATGTACTTTAAGCTTATTATTGCAAAATTTAGACCTTTAGCTTCAATCCTAAGACTGAAGACGCATTTGCTGCCTTAGAAAGACGAATTCCAGGGGTGGCATCGCTGTAAGAGAAAATGAACCAACACCAACTGACAGAATACGAGCGCCTGTCTACAAAAAATGCCTCCCACACCCTGCATAGTCCAACTGGCCACACCCACACCGGTCCATCACCCCAAACGGGCCACGCACAGTCCTCCCTTATCAAACGTTATCATACGTAAAGGCAAGGGAACACGTACACACAGTGTTCCCGTTTAGTCATCACTGCACCAACCCTAAGCAAACACACTCCACCTT
Organism: Conus betulinus; assembly: GCA_016801955.1. Classification (NCBI taxonomy): domain Eukaryota; kingdom Metazoa; phylum Mollusca; class Gastropoda; order Neogastropoda; family Conidae; genus Conus; species Conus betulinus. The sequence goes on from JADBJO010006899.1 coordinate 7,210, forward strand.
AAGCTTGTTTCCAGGAATATCCTGTCCTCACTGGTACAACTCCATGAATTGCGCGGATGCCCGATATCCTGACACCGCCAGTCCTCGGAGAACCGAAGCCACACAGGCATTTTCCTTTTGGGTGGGGGAACCTGCTAATGCCCTCCGTCCTGTCACGTCCCCCATCAGGATGCTTCAGATGCAGAAGGAGAACCGCTGTGTGATACGTTGACAGCCACGTGGTTGAGACTAACACCTTCGCCAAGTTCTGTTACCTCCGAAACTTTTAACATCAGAACCACAGTGTCTTCATATATTTACTATTCTGTTCTAAATGCCCGAAAACTCAACAGTACATTGGTGAAAACCAAAAATTCCCTCAAACAAAGATTCTACCTCATCGAGGTCAAACATCAAACCTAAACACTGGATCTTTAATAGCCCAACATTTCAATCTACCAGATCACTCCCTTTAGATCTGCGGTGTATCGCAATAGAAAAAACAGAGCACTAACTGCCGTCCACATCGTCTTTAATAGGGATCACTTTTGGATAACTAAAATGAAAACAAATTCTCCCAACAGACTCAATTCTCTCTCTAAAAATTTCACCAGTGGAAAAAAAAGTGGAAAAAAAAAAAAAAGGGGGGGGGGGGGGGGGGGGGGGGGGGGGACCTTTCTCTGCCACGTGGCTCTCACTTACAATGCGTATCAAAAGAGTTTTAAAAAACACCCTTTTAAAGACCAACCTTGATTCAAAAAATCATGTTTTTACGTATTGGAGTCATCTGATCATACTTCTTACTGATATGTTTGTACCAGTGGCAAATGGGGAAGGGGGAAGGTGAAAGTGGGGACTATGTGATTGTGTTGTACATTTGGTTAGCGTGTTTGGGTGTGTGAAATGTGTGTATGTTAATGTGGTGAGATGAGCCTGTGCTGTGTGGGCGACGGGCCCTTAATTTCCCAATTGTTGTATGTGGAGACGAGACAAGCGTTGCTTGGATGATTCGGGCACTGGAAACTCCCCCCCACCCCACCGCCCCTCACCCGCGCCCCCGCCAACACTTTTTGGATAACCACCGGGGGAGGGGGGTTGGTGGGGTTGGGGTTTAGGAAAGAAAGAATGCAGATAACAGATGTGTGTGCCGGCCCACTGTTGTGTAGAGGGCACGCTCAATATATTCCAATCGCCCCGTCAGACCCCCGCCCCTTTTTGCCTTCCCCGCCCCCCCCGCGGCCACACCAGCACACAACATTTACTTTCCCTCTCTCTCTCCTGGCATCGTCTCTCGGTCTCTCTCTCTCTCGTCTCCTCTCGTCCTCTCCTGCGTCGTGGCTCTCTCGACGTTGTGAAATGAGGAATTTGGTGGTTCCTTGGTGGCGCGCGGCGTCGCTCGCCGAGTGTTGTGTGTGTGCGCTGCGCGCGCGGCATGGTGGTTCTTACGGTGTTCGCCACTGTTGAGATGGTGGGATAGGGTGGGGGACCCCAAGGGTGAGGAAGGTTTTGCAGCTTTTCAGCATACCTTTTAAGCATTATAGCACTGGCAGTTTAATCGCGTTGAGTTGCTGAACACTACAGACCTGGTCTTGTCGTTTAACGATGTGGCTCAGAGGACCGGGTTGTCATTACCTGAGGGAAGGCGCGAAGGAAGCACCATTATTGCAACCGTGCGTGTCAAACATCTAGGCGCTTGCTGTCTTAAGGGATATACTATTAGATACTATACTATACCTGCCAGATATCACTTATATATATCATAATATATACTATTCTATGTATGTGTGTGTGTGTTTGTCGTGTGTGTTGTGTGTGTGTTCATGCTGGTCGGGTGTCAGTAGTAGTTTGTATTTACCGTTCTGTTGTTCATCACCAGCGAATGTTTAGCACTTGTGTGTGTGGTTTGTGTGTGTGGTGTTTGGTGTGGTGTGTGTGTGGTGTGTGTGTGTGTGTGTGTGGTGGGGGTGTGCTTGCTGACGGGCGAGTGTGGGTTTGCGGTCGCACCCCCGTCCCCCCTGTTGTTGCAGGCGTGCACGGTCCTTGGGCGCGCGCGCGCTGGGCTTTTGGTGATTGGGGGTTGCCCGCATTCTTTTGTCTGTGAGCGCAGTAATCAGTGCTAGTGGTCTCGATAGTACACGACGTTTTTTCTTTTCTTGTGTTAGCGTCCTGGTAGACCGGTATTTTAGCGCTGGTCAAATATCATAGAACTAGATGATGGGAATAGAATATAATTATGAACTAGGCTGTTTTGACTTGAATGGATAGATAGTCTTAAAGAGTGTCACGTTTGTTTTTTTTTTTTTTTAAAATGTCTATGGGAAAAAGAAAATATCAGATACACCTGTACATTTATCAAAATTATAGTATCACATTTTGGTTTTCTTCTTTTTGTTGTTTTCGGAATCACAATCGACATATGTATGCGTGACATGATTTGCTGATCGGATAGAGGCTGCGGCGGACAGCGAGGACTGGGTGACGTGTCTAATGTCACAGAAAGACACTACGGTGTGGGTTCCTGTCTGATTATACAACTTGGGTGACCACAGTCCTTGGCGCCCCGGGTGGGGATGCCAACATAGATCATGAAGGGTGCTCGAATATTGCAGTGTTGTAGCTATTCTTGAAAACTGGACCGATATTCAGTCAGTTACAGGTTGCCACCAAACCGATTGTACATGGATGATTATTTGTATTTTGTTGTTCCCGCTTTACTAAGACCACCCAAGACTGAGTTAACGGCCTACGAAGCAAAGGTGAATACGACCCGACGCCCTTGGCATTGTTGTCTTACAATGAGCAAGTACGGTCTTTGGGCAGGTGTGTTTTAGCCACACAAAGATTGCGAACTGTAATCACAACTTGACCCACTGGTGTGCCCCTGTGTCCTCCCCTACAACCACCCGGAGAACCACACAAATGATCATAAAGCGTAGATCCTGCAGCAGGTTTACAGGATGACCCACCGATAGAACAACAACGTGAAAAAAAGAAAAGTTGAATGCGTCTCCGATCGTGTTACACTCTTTGTCAGTTGACAGGCGTTGAAAGCAGAAGCCTGCTACACAGAAGCGCTGCATTTTCAAATGTGTGTCATCCAATATGTTGTCGACAGCTGCCGACCCGAGGAGAAGAAGAAGTGGGGGGATATGGAAAACTGATTAGAATCAGCTGCATCGAGGACCCCTGGTCAGATAGAGAGACAACAGAAGAGAAGAAAAACTACCACAAGATCACGATAAAAAACCCACCAACACTCTCGGAGACATCTTCAGATAGTCCATCATCATCATCATCATCATCATCATCATCATATCCTCATCTTTATCATCATCGTCGTCGTCATCATTAATTAATATCATCATCATCTATCATCATCATCATCATCGTCGTCGTCGTCGTCGTCGTCGTCGTCGTCGTCTCATCATCATCATCATCATCATCAAAAACATGTTGGCTCGCTGAAAATCATGCGGACTCAGGACTGGAGTTATTAGCTGTTCCTCCTATTCAAACAACGATCGAAGATGGGTCTGTTGTAGAATACTGCACCCCACCTCACAGACAGTGGGGATACAGGCTGTCATCTAATCTGGATGAGAATACTCATGGAAAAGGCCTGTGTGCTACACTGCATGTGTGTCTCCGGACGTGTTGTTCTTTATCTACCGGGTGACACTGAAAACAGACGGTGTGGGGAATACACGGGGACACTGCAGTTTGAAATGAATGTCAGCAGAGTACGTCATCGACAAGCTGCAAGCCGCTAGAAAAAAAAAAAAAAGAGTAGAAATCCGTGGCAAACTGATAGGTCCCATGGTGAGGAAGCTGATTGGTGGGAACCATCTGGAACTGGATGAAACTTAATTGTGTGCAGCAGTGCGTATAAAGAGACAGGCGTTGAAAACACTGGCATCATTGTGACGCTGTCCTCAACTCGGCTAAAGCAGGCAGAAACATGAAGGGCAGACGGTCTGTACATTGCATCCTCTGGGAGGAAACCTATTTGCTGTAATGATAACACGCACGGGAACTGTACGGGTACATAGGCGTCAGTCTCACGCTCCCACCAAACACCCAGGGAGGACGCGTGAAGAAATCACAACGAGGTGTTTCAATGGACATCAAACAATTTCAGAGGCTGATACGGATTCTCGGACGTTCGAAAAAACCGCTGTCCATGAATAGACACAGGTTGTTGTGGAGTACGTACCGAAGTCTCCTACTGACATTGCAGAGATGACAGTTAAAGCATCTTGCGGACCTCCGGATGGTACGTAACACAACCACCTCAGGCCTGATGCTGATTGGACTGATGTCATGATGCTTTGAGGCTTTCAGTGGGTATGGTTGGGACTGCAGCCAAAACAGCTGAAAATGTTCCCCACAGGAAGGGAACAGCAACAACGACAATAAACAGACAACAACAACAACGACAAGAAACATACAACAACAACAAGAAACAGGACAACAAGAAACAGACAACAACGACAACAAGTAACAGACAACAACAACAACAAGAAACAGACAACAACGACAACAAGAAACAGACAACAACAACAACAATGACAACAAGAAACAGACAACAATAAGCAGACAACAACAACGACAACAAGAAACAGAACAACAACAACAACAAGAAACAGACAACAAGAAACAGACTACAACAACAAGAAACAGACAACAACAACAACAACAACAAAGAAACAGACAACAACAACAAGAAACAGACAACAACAACGACAAGAAACAGACAACAACAACAACAACAACAACAACAACAACAACAACAAGAAACAGACAACGACAACAACAACAAGAAACAGACAAACAACAACGACAAGAAACAGACAACAACAACAACAAGAAACAGACAACGACAACAACAGCAAACAACAAGAAACAGACACAAAAACAACATCAACAACAAAAGAGGCGGCCTGTACCATGGTGATGACGGGGATGCCAGTGAGCAGCTTTTCAATGGCATGGACATACACTACTACGAGATGACAGCTGACTCACTGCGGTTCTCAGAAGACAAGGACCCAACTACCACATCCTGACACTGCTGACGGCCGATCGCCTCTGGACCTGACAGAACAACCAAAACAGCTGACATCTTTTCTTGCAAAAAGAGACCGACAGAGAAAAAAAAAAGACAGCTTCACAGTGCTGATTGAGTGACAATCAGACTATCCTGATCAAGAAACAAACAGTTTCATGGCATTTAGTACATGTCTATGCCGTGGGTTTTACATTTTAAAATGTCTTAAAAGGAAAGAGAAACCATTCATATGTAGTTCCGGTTGAACGTTTTTATGTGTGACATTGTGTATATACTTTTTTTTGTTTTTTTTGCTGTAACTTTTTAAGAGGAAAGAGAGAACTTGGCTAGGGGTTTATTAGATTATAGAGTTTCATATGTGCGCTCACTAGTGTATATGGGAGTGGTTGAGCATATGTATTCATTCTCTTGAACATGTAAAATAGCATGTCAGCGCTAGGAAGCTGTCATCTGGCACCAGTTGACATTGAGTTGTAATCATGTAATCATTATAAACTGCTGGGGAAAAGCTTGAATGAAAGTAAGAATAAAGATCCATTTGCTGTACTATCTTTCGGAGAGAGAGAGAGAGAGAGAGAGAGAGAGAGAGAGAGGAGAGAGAGGTAGAGAGAGAGAGAGTGGAGAGACAAAGACCAAAAGACCCAACATTCTTGAGTAGACAAACAGCGTCTTGGTACTACAATGTGCAGTGAAATGAAATAATGTAAGAAAGCAAACAAGCAAACAAAGCGCGGGTCATGCAATCATAATGGAACATGAAATGAAATAGAGAGAAATGAAAATAATGAAAATAATAATAATAATAAACAAACAAACATTAAAATAAAAAATGAAAATATCAATAATGAAGGTGAAGGAGAGAGTGGGGGTGGGGGTGGGGTGAGCAGGGGGAATATATGGAAATGTACAACGACGTGTACAAAAATTAGCATGTAAAAAAAAAAAACAGACAGTAAAATGAATATGACAAAGTATACGTACATAATTTGGAACATACACATACACGCATGCACGCAAAGGAGAGAGAGAGAGAGAGAGAGAGGACGAGCGAGAGAGAGAGAGAGAGAGAGAGGAGAGAGAGAGAGAGAGAGAGAGAGAGAGATGGTTTATTCAGGTTAGGCCATAGCCCTACTGAAGGGGGGGAACTATTTAACGAGAGAGAGACGAGAGAGAGAGGAGAGAGAGAGAGAGGAGAGAGAGAGAGAGAGAGAGAGAGAGAGAGACAGACAGACAGACAGACAGACAGACAGCAGACAACAGAGAGACGCGTGGGTGTGAAGTGTCTGAAAAATTTTTTTTTTTTTTCTTTTTTAAATCTGAGTGAAGAATAGTATCAAAGCTAGAGTGCATTACATTCCCACACCACTGAGACCTAATCCTAAAACATGAAAAGTTTTTTTTGTAATTCGAGGACTTTCCATACAAGCTGCATGCTGGGTAGCCAATTCACACACACACACACACACCACACACACACACACACACACACACACACACACACACACAGAACCCTAGAGTCTCGTTTTGCACGAATGCGCTGAATTTACATATTATTGGGCGGTGCAGGGATTTGCACTTGGGACAGCCATTCAACTGTTAGACATCCAGCCAGGGTGCTGGCAGAATAGTGCTACCCCTGCAATGGAGGGGGTAGTGGCGCTGACGGAGACTTGTAATGGAAAAAGGCATTATCATCGTCACCTCCCTCCACACACTACCCCCTACCCACCCTACCCCCTACTTTCGCTGACGGAAGTGGCTGGGTTCTTCTACGACTTTTCTTACTGGAAGTAGATGGTTTATCCCGTCGCTGTTTTTGCTCCTGTTCTGCTTTTTTGTTTCATAACTTCAATACCGATTTTTTTTTAAAAAAAACCTTGAACAGGTATTTTCCCGAACTGTCAATATCATCATTCGTTAAGGCGATTCCCGGTTTTGTCGAAATCAAAGTCTTTAACTTGTCTTTCAAATTTTCTCAGATGTTTGAACGTCGCTTGGAATGTATTGACAGTCCGGGACTCGTCTTTCTCAATCTTATAGAGGACTTCTCCTTTCGTGTGTAAAGATATCGCAGGTGTTAATGATAACGTCCACTTCTCTTGTTCCTGAATGTGAATCTAGCGGAGACTCAAGTTCAGATGCCTACATCTGCTGTGCTGCAGTTGATGTACAATGCTTTGGCACATGCCATTGCCATCAGCCGAGTCTACTTTTTTTTTGTGGGTTTTTGAACCTCCATTTTCTCTCCCTGCTGTCCCTTTTTTTTTCTTTTAACTTTTTTCTTCTTTTTTGTGTGTGCATTTTTTGAGTAGGGTCTCCATCCTCGTACTCTCCCTCCACTTTTCCCAAAGCCGAGTCAGATGAAAAAAACGTGCCACGTCACCAAATATGTATGTCTACAAAAAAAAAAAAAAAAAAAAAAAAAAAAAAAAAAAAAAGGAGTCAGTTGAAAGAAAAAAAAAAGTCCCACCTCACCAACTCTACGTGTCATGCAAGCCCCCTCACCGTATTTGTCCCCCCCAGTTTTCTGATCTGACCATTTAGGTATGGAGGGTCACACTGTACCTTACCCTGGTTACTGACCTTCCAGATAGTTATGTCTTCTGGCAATAATGCAACTGCAGTTTACTGGGTCATGGATCCCACAAAATGATGCCACCAGCAGTTTGTCGGAGAACAGCTGTGACCTAACCATCGACATCTAGAAAGGTGTGGGGACCAAAGACGCTACCCTATTGACCGCCTTTTCCAGGCCACCATTCTCTCTTCTTCTTCTGCGTACGCAGGCTGGTACTCCTGCGGACACACCCTCTATGGAGAGGCAAGTATCAATCCCATCTACCCAACAAAGGGAGTGGAGTTTTGTGTGCATGACCGATTTTTTTTTTTTTATCCCGCCATTGAGGCAGCCATACTCCATCTTCGGGAAGGTGCATGCTATGTGTAACGTGTCATCCATACCAACGGCCAAACTAGCCTTCTCTTCCGGAAGTTGGTAATGGGATTCTACTTGTAGGCAAGATGTTATGTGTGCGTTTCACACACGGAACCTCGATTTATAATCTCATTCGAAGGACTGTACGGGAAATGGAGTCAGAATTAATGTTAACCCCGAGGGAAAAAATCCCTGTACCGAAACGGCCCGGCAGAGATTCGAACGCGCAAACCCTTGGATTACGAGTCCGGCGGTCTACCATCTGAGCTATTCCGGCCCCCGAGGCCACCATTCAAGATGGTGTTGTAGTCGTGGGAATGTTTCTGCGGTCCTAGTCCCACATCCGTGATGCAGTCCAGCTTTAAATCTAGGACGCATTGTGTTATAGACTGAGAGAAAACATTGAAACAAGTAAAAAAAAAAAAGTTAAAGAAATTAAATGAAAATGGTTCCAAATGAGAATTTGTCACAATATTCTGGTTACAAATCACATCTTAAAGAAGATGGGGATTCTTACCAGTGATCTGTGTTCCTAGCGATAGAGGTGTTTAGATCTTTATTATCTGATAAAGGAGTACTTGGATGAGATAGCTGATTTTACTTTCGTCTGCTCATAGAGGATGTATTTCAAAATGTAGATGAAGAACTAGAAGAGATGGCAAAGATGAGGCTGAGACAATGGATGACAAGCTGTGCCGCTTCACCGACAGCTTGAGAAAACCTTTAGACAATTACTTGAAATAATTTCCCATTGTACGCTTCAACAGTGAAAAACATCACGTCAACCACATCAAGCCTCTACTGTTTGAATAATACGTGACTCGCCACCACCACCAGCATCAGGGTGAAGACGAGGATGAACGCTCTCACGCGTAGTCCTCCGTTCGGTGGACGTCCTTCGCTGTCACATTTTGGTTTCGTCCTGTGGAAGGACATACTCGTTGAACTATATTCACCGAAGGCGAACGACTGATTCCGCTACCCAAAGACATCACACTGGATGCAGGATAACGGCAGATATTTACTCAAAGTCCACAGCGTAATGTAAGGTAATGTTGCTTATAGCCCAGCCGACCCCAAAGGGCCATAACAGGGCTGTCACCACGTTAAAATCAACTCACAATTCATCACACACACACACACACACACACACACACACACACACACACACACACACACACACACACACACACACACAAAATGAATTAAAAAAAAAAAAAGCATTCACGCATTTCTTAAAATACACTTTCTAAAAACGCACCAGAAACTTCTTTAAATATCTTCCGTCCATAAAATCTAAGATCAGAAGAAAAATGTCAATCTCCCTCAGAAACACAAAGATCACGTCAGGTGGGACATCCCTGAACAAAGTCTTCATGGAGACTGCCGTAAAGTGTTTATGTCTCACATCGTGCAAGTCCCACACACTCTTAAAGAATATGTTTCACTGTGAGTGGGACGTGACATGGAATGCACCACGGAGCTTCTTCGCCTTGTAAAAGATAAGAATAAGTGTACAACGAGTGGCCTGTATGCAAACAGCACAAGACTGTTTCTTCTTTAGGGCCGCCTCGGGACACATGGTAAAAACTCTTTCAGGTTTGGACGATTTTTGAATAGTTTGTTATCCGTCTGCAAGGTCCATTCCCTCTTGCTAGTGATCTTTGACATAGGCCTGTGTTTGGGGTTTCAGATCAGTGTGAGGAATAGACAACCTGCTCAACTTTTCCTTTGTGGCATTCTTGGCAAGCTGATCAACCATCTCATTGCCTCGAATGCCCACATGGCTGGGAACTGAAGAACCTGACCATGGATTCTGACATCAGGATGCAGGTCCTTTCAGGGTCTCGGAATCCCAACGACGTGTCTAAGCCATTCACCACAATGCATCCTTGATGCCTGACCTATCCTGTTTGACTCCAGGGGCTATGCAGCTGAGGTGAAGCAGGCAGACACTACTGACACACAATCGTTTCCCTAATGACACCACCACGACCACGAGCATCCTTCCCCCGAACAGGAAACTGCAAGACCCATCAACAGTTCAAGCTCGCTCTCAAAATCTTTCCAGTGCGCATAAATATTTGCGTAAAAGGATGTTTTTATTCATCCGTGATTCAAGGTTTGTGGTAAGCACAATTTTTTCAAAAAACATGTAGTGTGGTCCGTTGTTTTGAACGAAATGTGTTTAGCAGTTCCCCCCTATGCTTTCTGTTTGAACAGAATATTACTTTGATCAACTTTGGTTCACGAGAGAGAGAGAGAGAGAGAGAGAGAGAGAGAGAGAGAGAGAGAGAGAGAGAGAGTCA
>JADBJO010006899.1:22500-47500 GCA_016801955.1 Conus betulinus
GAAAAGATATATACCCACAAGCATGGCAAGACATATTTGAGCTTTGCACAAACTTGTAAATCAAACAACTTTCACTACTATACTACAAAAATCACATCATTTTAGTGACACACATATGCACACCCATCCACTGACCAGCGCATGCAACATAAATGGTAAAAATGACTGCAGGAAAAGAGAAAACAATTAGTCCACATGACCTCCATAACCAAGTACAAACATTTAACAAAAGCAGCTGCACTTAAAATAAATATTGACTGACACACTAACCAGAAAGCATTACATATTGCACAGAAGGAATCTTTTGTACTTGCATGAAGGATAAAACCAAATTTGTTGCATTTTCATTAAACTGAACATGGACAAATTTCAAGAATAAAAAAAGCTAGATTGCTTAAACCACATTTATCTCTTCAATCATCAAATATCAGAATAAAAAAGCTAGATTGCTTAAAACCACATTTATCTCTTCAATCATCAAATATCAAGAATAAAAAAGCTAGATTGCTTAAAATGCATTTATCTCTTCATTCATTTGTATAATAAAAACAGCTAAATTGCTTGAAACTGCATTCATCTCTTCATTGATATGTAATGACAAATCTAATCTGTGCACTAACCTTCACCTATGTGCCAATTCCCGCTTCACTCAACTGTCAATACAAAGTCAGTCTTACTGTGCTGACCATTGTCACTTTCATTCAGGACTTGAAACCATGCTTCATTCATCGCATCTTGCCTCTGTATGTGCTCTCCATGCCTCATCAAACCGCAGAAGAAAACTCAAGTCTTTCTGTCTAAATAGTAGGTAAATACACTAACACACTCATAACAAATGTAATTAAAACATGTGAACATTCTTTCACCATTAGATTTCAGAAACACACACACACACACACACACACACAAACATTATCATATCAAATGTAATTAAAACATGTGAAAAATGATTTTGCCATAAAATCTCAGTAAACACACACACACACACGCACACATAGAGATCATATCAAATGTAATTAAAGCATGTGAAAAAGGTTTTGCCATAAAATTTCAGTAAACACAGACATGCACACACACAAGATGAAGAACATGGAAAGTGTATACTGAGAGAGGATAAAAAAAAAAATCCCCATTACAAAAACATTGTAAAGGCACTGTTTATATAATTTTCAAGTTAAAACATTTTGTTTTAAACTTTGAATCTCTGAATACACAGACTACACACACACGCACACAGGTACATGCAATCGCTAATTTCTGTTCAGAGCCATACCATAACACACACGCAACAGAATTCCATACAAAAACTTCTCCATTAAACACTCCGCCACAGATAGAAGACAAGAGCTGCTAGCACTGGCACCAGAAACAGCAGGTAGGCATGTCCCCGTGCCTTCTCTCCCTTCTCATCGTCCACTGTGCGATGCTGCATGGAATACACCGTGTCCTCGTAGGCCCTTCGTGTGGCCTCCCTTGCCCCGGGCCAGCTGTGAGGCCCCATGAGGCGATAGTGGAAAGGATAGGGGGGCCCGAACATCACGGCCAGCGCCATCTTCAGGTCCCCTTGGAGCAGCAGGCGCCACCACTGGGGTCTGACGCCGAGCTCCGAAGCAACAGAGTCCGTGATCTCCAGGGATCCAAACTGAAATAAAGATGGAAAATAAACTCTGAAGGAAAAATGATTCAAAATAAAGTCTGAATAATGACTGAAGTAATGTGAGGCATTATTTTCTTCCAGTAACATGTGTGCCAGCTTGCAGACAAGGCAAGCAATGCTAATTTGTAATAATGTGATTTCTTTTTATTACACACCCAGTAGGAAGAAGCTCTAGAGACATGTTGACAACAGGTCTTCAGAGAAGAAATCCCTCTCAGACAAGTGTTTCAGTCCTGAACTCCTTACACTCTGAACTCCTCACACTCTAAGGAGGCTGGACTGCATCCAGGTCATGACTCCCAGATGCCCTTCTGCTGCCAACTTTTTTTTCTGGTACTGCCTGGATTCGAACCTGCAGCTTTTAGATGGGTGGGTGTGTTTTAAGGCGTGCCTTTTTAGATGGATGTTTTCCCCTACTGCTAGCATAACACCTGCTCTAAGTTGGGAAATTCAAGACTTACAAAGTTCACTTTTGTTCCATTTAAAACCAGATCCAGCTGGAACTCTTTTCAGCTGCCTCTACCATTGCCTTCAGTGGTTCTGGATCTCTTCTTACCTGAAATCCCGAACTGTTTCACGAGGTCTTAGGCTGATGAGCCTAGAAATCTCCTCGCTCCAACAGCTGCTACATTTGCAAAGGAAAATGACTGCATTTACACATATATGCATCATCTCAACAACCATTTTGTATACTTCATATGACTCTCTCCACAGACATTTTAAGCATGTCATTTCATCATCATTATGCCCATCGGTCCCAGTGGAGCACAGACCATTGATGACCCTTCACCATTGCACTCTGTTCTGGGCTGTTCTGGCCATTCCAGTCCAGTTGGTCCCCAGTTGCTTCAGGTCCGCCTCAGTGTCTTGCCTCCAGCTGTTTTGAGGTCGGCCTCTCTTCCTTTTCCCTGAGGGTTCCATGTCAGGGCCTGGCGTGTGGAGCTGGATGCTGGCTTTCTGAGGTGTGTGTCCGATCCAGCCCCACTTCCTTCGCAGTCTCTGCTTGGTCACTGGTTCCAGTCCCGCACGCTCCCACAAAACTTCATTTCGAATCTTCTCCTGCCATCGGATTTTGTAGATGCCCCTCAGACAGGATATGAAGAATGTCTGAATCTTTTGTTGCATCGTCTGTGTTGTCCGCCATGTCTCGCATCCGTAGAGCAGAACTGACTTCACACTGGAGTTGAAGATGCGGAGTTCGGTTCTAACGCCAATTCCATTTTAAGCATGTGCTGTGGTGAAAAGGACATACATAGGAAAGGATGAAAAGGACATGTATAGGAAAAAAGGATGAAAAGGACATGTATAGGAAAAGGATGAAAAGGACATGTATAGGAAAAGGACATGTATAGGAAAAGGACATGTATAGGAAAAGGACATACATAGGAAAGGATGAAAAGGACATGTATAGGAAAAGGACATGTATAGGAAAAGGACATACATAGGAAAGGATGAAAAGGACATGTATAGGAAAAGGACATGTATAGGAAAAGGATATGTATAGGGAAAAGGACATACATAGGAAAGGATGAAAAGGACATGTATAGGAAAAGGACATGTATAGGAAAAGGACATCAGATGAGCAAGGCATGACCAGCCTGAAGGTTAGCAGAACAGATGTTGAGCAGGAGGTGCCTGTAGGTGTGAAAGGACTAGAGCGGTGAGCGAAGAAGGCTTTGCACTTCACAGTACACCCGTAATAGAGATCTGAAACAACCGCACACCTGTTGTCACTTCTCCCCTCCAACTCGATATCATGGGGGCAACACAACTACTAGTATTACCATGACTGACACGGCTAATGTAGAAATACTGAAGAAGTGTGTGTGTGTGTGTGTGTGTGTGTGCGTGTGCATGTGCATGTGTAAGTGCAAGTGTGAGTGTGAGCGTGTGTGTGTGTGTGTGTGTGTCTGTGTGAATGGGTGTCTGTATGTGCTCATACACATGTGTGTAAAGGTATATTATCCATCATCATACTGTATGTCAAAAGCAAGTTTCATCCCTTTTCATTATTCACTTATTTCTATCCCAGTGAACTGAGAGAAATCTGTCCCTCTGCGCACCTTCCCCTGAGATTTTGTCATATTCAGCTTTACAAATGACCATTTTGGTTTGAAAACCTGGATGCAAAGATATCAGAACTCCTACTGAGAAAAAGCAAAAGTCCCCTGAATTCTACGGAATTATGGAATGCATCGCCCCTCCCTATCCCTAAACTCCCCTCAGGAAACAAACTGATACGTTTGCTTTCAAAATCTTCCAATCCGATGCCAATCTAAACATCAAATGTTGTGTGGTTCACTTTGCGGTCCAACCATCACCAGGACTTTTTCTTTGTACAGCTTTTGTCAATCTCTTCACCTTTGAAGCCTCTTGTTGATCCACAACTTCTGAGTGTAACATCACTTTATTTGGACTGCTTTTGTCTACCTTTCACATCTTAACCTCTTGCTGACGCACAACATTAGAGAATGACATTATTTTCTTCATACAGTCTTAGTCAGTCTCTTTCACCTTTGACCTCTTGCCGACACACAACGATAGGGACTGACATTACTTTCCTTTTCACCAGGTGCACAAAATGGGGAACACACACTGTCACAGGATTTCATAATATCAGTACTGTCTGCTAGCACACCACCAAAAAGAAAACCAAGATCAGCACTTTGCAGATTCTGTTGCAAATATTTTTTTCTTTTTTTTCTTTTTCACAGTAACATCTTTTTTTTTTTTTGGCTGATTTGTTCTTCTTCTAAATGTTGTTGAAATTTATATATTGAAGGAGAAGTGGGAGTACTGGAGACTGAACGATGGCAGCTGAACTGGACAGTAGTGGATCTGTTGGTTCATTCAATTTTTTCTCTCTCTCTCTCTGTACATCATATGCGCGCGTGTGTGTGTGTGTGTGTGTGTGTGTGTGTGTGTGTGTGTGTGTGTGTGTGTGTGTGTGTGTGCAAGTGTGTGTGTGAGTAAACGTGTGTGTGCAGGCATGCGTATGTGTGTGCGTGTAGCTTTCTTTCTCTATGTATGTAAGTCGTATTTTTAGGTTTTAGTGTCAGTCACAGCAAAAAGGATTTGTGCTTTCAAAAATCATTGTTACAAACATCCCCACACTTACAAAGAGCACGTCACAAGTGTATGCTTTAAAAATGTGATCATTCTCTTAGAAACAGACAAAATGGCACATTGTAATTATCAGCGTACATACTATGTGCCAAAAATATACAAAAAGCAAGGGAGAGCGTTCAATTCATAAATGTCAGTCAAAAATGATTATGAACAGCCTTCAGTGACTCCTCTTGGGGGTGTTTTTCCCCCCTTCATTTCAGTGGTAAATAAAACGTTTTGTTCATATGGGCTGAGGTTACTCTTAATAAAATCCTTCAATATACAAACCGCATATTTGTAGCAGCCGTGATGTTCAAACTGCTGCCGGTTTAGGCGATCAATGTCTCGCTGTCTTTCCATTCTTTCAGGAAGTCGATGTCTACCCGCCAAAACCCGAGCGACCAGCCGTGCTTGGACTTCCAGGATCGGGGGGATGGGTCCAAAGGCTCTCAGGCAGCCAACCACGGCCAGCGAGTCGTGCGGCAGTGACATGGGGAATGCCATTTTGTACAGCTCAAGTTTCCCAGTCTCTGTCAAAATCACACGACATGCGCACTCAAGTAAAATGGATAATATTCTATCTTGAGTAAAACGGATAATATTCTATCTTGAAGTGAAGCGGTTACATGTTCTGTTTATTATTAAAGTACTGTGGGACATCTTCACTTCAGTGCTATGATGATGTGGTGAATTGTCTATTCAACATGAAAGTTATGTGGAAAACATGAAGTGGTGTTATATTCCGTTTCTTGCTGAAGTACTCTGGGGCATATTCACTTCAGTGTTGTAGTGATGTTGAGAATTCTGTTCAACATGAATGAGATGTGGAGAAAAATCTGTTCAATGCTGAAGTAATGTGGAGAATGTTTTTTCAACATGTTGAAGTAATGTTGAGAAAATTCAAAATGTCGAAGTGATATGGGATATATTCAGTTCATTGCTGAAGTGATGTGGGGTGTATTCGGTTTACTGTTGAAGTGATGCCGTGAATATTAATCTACTAAATGTTAAGATGATCTGAGTATTTTCTGTTCAACGCTGAAGTATTTGGGTTATATTTTGATCTAGGCAGAAATGACATGTGGCATACTCTGCTCAAAGTTAACGTGATGTAAGGTATACTCTGTTCAAGATTTTAACTGATGTGAGGTATATTCTGCTCAAGACCAAAGTGATGCAGTGTGTATTCTGTTAAATATTAAGGTGATGAAAACATATTCTGTTCAATGTTGAAGTGACTGGGTTCTATTCTACTCAAGGCAGAGGTGATGTGGGAATTATTCCCTTGAATGTTGAATAGTTTTAGGGATATGCTGTTAAACTTTGAGATGAAGTAGTGCATATTTTTGTTCACAATGTTATGATACACCGAGTACTCTGTTCAGCGCTAAAACCTCTGTATGTCATTTGAATATGACATGTGGGGTATATATCTGTTCAATGTTGCACAGATGCAGAGAATAATCAGTTTAATGTTGAAGTACTGTAGAAATATTCTGTTCAATATTGAGCTGAGGAGGAGAACACATTCTGTTCAATACTGAAGAGATGTGGGGTATGTTCTGTTCAATGTCAAACTGATGTGGAGAATATTCTGCACAATACTGAAGAGATGTGGGGTATGTTTCTGTTCAATGTTGAAATGACGTGGAGTCTATTTTATTCAACGCTGAACTGATGTATGAGACATTCTGTTCAAAACTACAGTGATGCTGCAGTTGCTCTGCTCCATTGAATATTGAATGATGTGGAAGATACTCCACTCATTGTTGGGAATGTTATGGAAGAAGTTCAGCATCATGTTCAAGTCACAAGGTAAATATTTAATTTAACGAAGGAATACTGTGGGAGATAGTCTTGGGGTGCAAGTCAAAGTATGTTGAACTGACATGACTGACACAACATTCAGAGATGAAGTAATGTGGAAGGAATTCTAAACATTCAGTTCCAATTCTTACAGTCATGGGGCCGGGGAGAGGGAAGGAATGCAAGTATTCTTGTTCTTAAAAATCAATTAAAAAAAAAAAAAAAAATCTTATGACCACCACTCACAGAAAACAGATCTGATCAACAGGAATCTGAAGAGTGGGCTGCCCCCACCATCCCCTCACCTGCATCAGAGATCAGGATGGAGGGGTCGATGACGTTGAAGTCGTACTTGTAACCTGTGGCAAAGACGATGTCATCCACATGGGTCAACACCTTGCCGTCCTTCAGGTGAAGGTCCCCCGTCTCTGTTGCCCTCTGTATCTCGGACACCACCTTCACCTGACCTGTGAGTACCTGCGACACGTACAGGCAAACACTAAAGTTTTCACGCACACATGCACCCCATCAACACACACACACACACACACACACACACACACCACAAGACGTCACCGAGTGACTCCAAGTGCTCGGTGTCAAACATTTCCTGAGACTGCTGTTCTTAGGTGAATCTAGATGTTATTTTCATAAGCTGCAGTTCTTTACTGTAATGAAGGCTGACGATAGCCAAGTAGTGCTTCCTCTGGGAGGCTGCATCATGACCACTTTGCTCCCTGTGGACGGCACTTTGGGGCTGGGGCAGGACAGACCTGTGTGAAACTGTGAATGGAAGAGCTGCTGCAAGTTGCTTGAGCGCAGCGCCAATGACTCGGCAAAGAAGGCAGCAAATAATTCAACCAATGAAAACAGAAGACAAGAGAAAGAAAAAGAACATCCATCACAAGGTTTGAAAAAAATAAACAAACCCCCCCCCCCAAAAAAAAAAAAAAAAAAAAGAAAAAACCAATTCACACACACATGAACATCCACTCTATGCATAAAGGTCTTCAACATGAGACAACATGCACAAACAGACAGCGAAGAGGAAAAAAAAAAACAACAAAAAATGATATTAAACATCCACTGATTGAAAGAACTATACATCAACATGAAAAGCAACAACGTAACATACAGCAGGAAAAAAGTAAAAAAATCGACCCAAACAAAATCAAACCAAAGAACTGCCATCAACTGATGGGCCAAGAATTAAACCCCAGCCCCACAAACACACAGGTAGCAACGTCCGTAAACAAACAGCAGCCAGCACACAGCCTAACCATCGATCCATCATGGACTGAAGTGGCTGGTTTGTCATGTTTTACCTTAAAAGGCACCTGATCATTGATCATCACATTGACCCGTTTCTTGGGAACAGATGCTTCAGGCTGCAATCCCGATGTCACTGGATTCAACCAACGGCTGGCGTTACGGATGAAGATGCGGTAAAACAGCCATTGGGGCACGAATTTTAACACCATGCGAGTCAAAATCCAAAGGTGTAAAGTCCATTTTGTAAACGTGAAATCACGTAAGCCCCATGGTGAATACTCAGGTACACCTGCAAATGGAAAAAATCAGCATCTTGGTCTCTGGGATACACACAGCAATGCATCACCAAACAGCCATGCTTTATACTGCTGGTGAAGAGAAAGATGCTTTTCTCTTTAACGATGGCAATAAAAGATTCTCTCTCTCTGTCTCACTTTTTATCTCTCTCACATACACACACCTTCCAGTTAGAAATTGTGTGTCGTTACAGAGTGACTGACTCATTTACCTCTGATTATTTACCACTGACAAGCACCCACGTCCACTGTATTACATATGCCTGTATGTTGATCAGAGAAGTTTTTTTTTACAGTGGGAGATGCTGCACGCAGACATCAGAGAGCAGAAAGCTGGCGACCAACGGAAACCTTGTACATCGATTTTTGACAGTGTTCGTTTCATCGATTTTACATTTAATTTCATTCATATACACCTCCAAAACATAAACTGTTAATCTTAAAATGCATTACAGGTAAATCTATTGTTCTCTGAAACCATCGAAGCAGGAAAAACCAATATTGCTCCTGTATGTCGAAAAACAAAATTTCTTAACATGGAAAAATTGCAAGACAAACTTTTACAGCACAACGGCATATAAAGAGCACATTGCATCAAGAAAGACATGTACCTTCTCGACTAATATTACATACTTCACAACAAGACATTTCATGTAAAGCGCCTCATAGACTATATTTGCCTTGCTGTGCTATTTGATGTGAAGATCCACATTTCTTTAGACAGGAAGATGAATCAGACATCAGTGTTCCTTCGAACAAGGGGAAGTATAAAAGAACAGGCAAAACAACATGCAGAGTAATGTTTACTTAATACACACTACGAAACAGACCAGTGAATTTCAAACAAATAGGTCTTCTTCAGACAGTGCAAACATGAGAATCATGCTGATTTCCGTCTGGGGAATATCATTCTGTGTATTTTAAATGCCTGTTGTTTGTAACATCTAAACAAGGCACTTTTTCTCTCTAAAATTTGCTTGTTGTGTATTGTGCGTCTAAATAAGCATCGCTTGACACCTTGTTTTGTGTGTTCATTTTCATGGACTGAATCAAATTTTTGATTTAAAAAAAAAAAATCTGCAAAAAAACACACAAAAATGAGATATAAGCTTTCCTCCAGGCACCAGCAGCAAGTAATTTTACACAGGATCTTTGGAGTTTCCACAATTTGCCTGGCTCTACTCACCACAAACATTAGTCATTTCTTCTGTCTGGAAAGACTCAACTCTTATTCCTTACCGTTTGCAATTATCTCCAAGATACTGATCTTTATTTGGTATCATTCTGAGAAAGCAGACCAATACCTGATCCTGCCACTGTGCTAGTGCTCAATACTTCAGTACCATCATAATTATCTGATAATTATAAAGATATTTCAATTTCATCTGCTGCATGAAAAAAAAAAAGGTGAGAAACTGGTAATCGGCATACCGTCTTCATGGCTGGTTTACACTTATCTTAGCGAAAAGCGAAAAAAAAGTCCTGTCTGATAAAAACATTTGGCATTACCTGTTTGGCCACTGATGCAATGTCACACACTACATCTCCTGCTGACGACTGACCGCCTGAAAGCAGGAAGAGAAAGCAATAGAGGCTGATAACAAATTTTTCACATTTTCTTCCAGGATGTTAGTGCCTGCAAGCAGGAAGAGAGAGCAAGAGAGGCTGATTATAAATTTTTCATATTTTCTTCCAGGATGTTAGTTTCAAATGCTGCCTGAAAAGTGTGCATTTGATACAACATATTTCTCTTTGAAAGCTGCCTGAACATACAGAACTTCACATACAGATATTTGTTAAAGTTCAATCTTGGTTTTAACATGAGATATGTTGTAAACTCTGCCTGTACTGTCTAAATGTGACAAACAATGCCTTTGTTACAATCTCTGCCTCAACGGTCTGAATTTCACACAAGATATCCTTGTTACAAACTTTGTCTGAAAAACCTTTCGCAGTTTCATACAAGATATCTGTCTTAAAATGTCTATGTGAACAAACAGAATATTTCCTTCCATAGATGTTTGTTACAAACCCTGCTTAAACAGCTTGAGTTTTTCATGCAACATATGCTTGTCATAAACTCTGAGTATACCACACAAAATTTCACTCAAGGTATTTTTGTCGTGAAGTCTGGTAGAACAGCTTGAATCCAACACAGATAATCTTTGTTACAGACTCCGCTTGAAAGCCTGGATTTCACAAAAGATACCTTTGTTATAAATTCTGCATGAACAGGCTGAATTGCACACTGCATATCTTTGTTACAGACTTCGCTGAATGGCCTAGATTACACACTGGATATGTTTGTTATCAACTCTATTGGAACAGCCTAAATTTCACACAAGATATCCTCGTTACAAACTCCAGCTGAGCAGCCAGAATTTGACACATCTTAAGTCTTCATGAACAATTTCACACTAGAAATCTGCGCCAAAAAAACATCACACAGAACATGTGTTTTAAACATGGGCTACCAACATCAAGATTGAAATACTGATGGTAACTACTGCTGTACTCTCATAATATTGGAAAACATTCAGAATCAACACATTATTTCTGTAGCTGTTGAAGAGACATTTATAAGTTCATCAAATTAGTCCATTTAATCATAAGAAATAGGTGATCATAAAATGCATACACACACTGCCATGCCTGAACTATCCAGCAAACTTACCCACCACCACCACTGTCCTTTCCTTAAAGGGCTGGGATTCTTGTAGACGTTGACATAGCTGACACATCCAGGGTACCCCTTGTTCAAGCCTGGAATGTCTGGAATGTAAGGAATGCTGTAGAATCCCTGGCACAGGATGACTGCGTCATAGACTTCTGTTGTCTTCTCTTCATTTTCGTTGTCTGTGTCCTTTTCTGCATGTGGTCACCACCCAGCATCCGGTCACGTCGTAGTCAGCAGTTTTGCAAACTTCCAGCACCTGAGTTCAAATACAAATGGGGGATTCAATGTTTTTTTTTTTTTTTCAACTGAATTACTGTATATCATGTGATTTATATGAAATTTACAGGAAAATTTTTAAAATTATTTTTGGCTTAAAAAAGTGAGAGAGAGAAAACGGGTCCTGTAAACAGCATTTGCTAAACAAGAAAAACAACAAAAACAACACACGTTAACTTATAATAATGATCACTAAATTTTGCGAGCTTGATTAAAATACATCTGTCAGTGCATGATACAGTATCATCTTCCCTTCCCTTTGAGAGAAAAAAAAAAAGTAATAAAGAAAAAAACATTTCTGCACTCTGATTGTGGCTGTCCATGAGGCAAGGATAAAAACAGCCGTGCTGACAATCTTAGAGCGCCAGTAGACGCATTCAGAGACCCAACATTTGCTTCAAAGGATGTATATCCTTGATGACCGCCAGAACCTTGAGCTGGGTGTGGTACATAATGATTTTGTTTTAAAATCAACCACCATCACCACTTTGAAAACCAAACAAACAAGAAGAACAAGAAAATGAAACAAAAATTTAAAAAAAAAAAAAAAAAAGAGAGAACAACAACTGGATGCTGGAAAATCTGGAGGACAGATGAACAAATCTACACAAATCCTTACAATCAGTAATTAAACATAAACAAGCAAACAAAAAAAATTACCTGCTTTCATCTCTGATATTCCATAAATACTTAATGGTAACACCATTCTCAATGCCCTCTTCTTGCAGGGTTTTTTAGAAAAAAAAAAAAAAGACACAAAATTTACAAACTTTTTTTTTCCAAACATTTCAAACTCAGTTTCATGTCCAAACTCAATATTCACGTAAGACAGTTTACAAGTCATACTAAAAACGACGACACCTGTGCACAACCTTACCTGTCATTTAGAACAGGTTCATACATTTAGATCAGTAACAGCAGAACTCATGCATCATGATGCTACGAATCATAGGGTCCAAATTTCTTAAGTATTAAAACAAACAAACGGACAAAAAAAGTTCCAATAGTCTTTGTATCCCTGCTGAAAACTGAATTCACTTGCAACAACCACAAAATCTTTTTACTTCGTTTTTTTTTTTTTTTCCTGCGGGGACAGCATCAAATTTACAAACTTTTATAAAATTTGGAAAGAGAGGGGGTTAGTTACCGCCAAGAACACAGACAAACAGAGTACAGGACTAGACACAATGCATTTTCAACCTCTTGGGTCTTCTTCAGGTGAAAACAAGTAACATTGAGGACAGCAACAAGAACATGGAACCACTTAGCTGCGCTTCTCCTGTTCGTCTCCAAATCAAAAATACAGACATACTGACTGTCCTGAGGGGGTAGTCATAAGTGATTAAATTTACCTGTTTTTTTTTCTACCTGTTCATTATTTTTGAATGACAGAGTGGTAGAAGCCAAAAGATATTTTCTTCTTTTTTTTTTCTTTTGCTTTAGAGCAAACATAATAAATTGTTATGAATGTGAATGAAATATGTTTTACATTGCATAATTTGTTCAGAATTAAGTCATATGAATAACGGCCACAACAAAAATTACAAAGCAGCTTTTGCTTTCTGTTTTCAAATTTCAATACCTCCCCCAAAAAGTATGGCTTCATTTTTCAACTGTCTGTGCTTCCATTATTACTGTTAAATGTTTTCCCATTTACATATTAGATATACACCAAAACTTTTCCCCATTTACCTATTGTATATACACCAAAACTTTTACGCATGTACATTTTGTATATACACCAACATTGAGTGCCCAGAATTCCAAGTTTGGTCCCAACCTTTTCTAGTCAAAGCATCCAGACTGATGACTCACCTCAAGCACATCCTCTGGGACGTTTTGTCTTACCTCTGTGTTAAACGAGACATGTTCCACCAGATGGAATATTCTGCATAGGTCTTCAAATACTCCTGAAAGAGGCGGTGCGGCATGTAAGGGGGATAACTGGCTGGACAGGGAAAGTCACTGAAGCATGTCATTGCTGGTTTGCTGGTGTCTGGGGTGACGAGGCTGTCGTACATCTGAAAGGGGTCCGATGCCACACCTGAAAGTCTTGGGGGAGTCAGGCGTGTACCACCACACCCCACCTGAAAGTCATGGAAATGAAACAGTGTACCACACCCCACTGGAAGTCAAGGAAATGAAACAAATGTACCACACCCCACCTGGAAGTCATGGGAAACAGTACTCATGTACCACACCCCACCTGGAAGTCATGGAAAACAGTAGGATGTACCACACCCCACCTGGAAGTCATGGAAATGAAACAGTACTCATGTACCACACCCCACCTGGAAGTCATGGAAATGAAACAGTACTCATGTACCACACCCCACCTGAAAGTCATGGAAATGAAACAAAGAGCAGTCAAGGTATGACCAAAAAAACCACAGTACATTGCTGGAAAATATAGATCGAAACAGGAAATAATAAGGCAAGGTAGGGAAAACTAGGAGAAGGTAAGACAGAGTACGACACAGTCGCAAGGCAGAAAAAAGATAGGAAAAGAGTAGAGCATGGTGGAAAAAATACAAGAAGGCGTGGCAGGAAAAGACAGGAAATTACAGGAAATTACAGGAAATAGTAGAGCAAATTACAGGAAATTACTGGAAAATACAGGAAATTACAGGAAAATACAGGAAATTACAGGAAATTACAGGCAAACAGCAGAATAATCCCTACAGAGAAACTTACTCACCCGGTGGATCTTCTTTACAGAGAAACTTATTCTCTTGTGGGAACCTTCTTGGGGTCACCAAGACTGGGAATAGTTATACCCTAAATTCTTTGAGAGCAGTTCCCCTTGACGACAATTCATTGTGCTATGTAAGTGTGCTTACATGTTCCATACTGTCTCCTTTACACATACATACAAAGATGCCACTTGAATGCAGCTGAATTACTCTGCCTATGATGAAGTAGTGCAGACTGGGCATCTCAAAGGCTGACATAAAACTTCCCTGCAGAAGAATTTCTTTTTTTCCAACATAGCTTAGAGTTTTGGACATAGTGTGTTGATCTTGTGGCTTAACAGGAAGGGAATTCTGGATTATGGGGGTAACAAGGCTGAACACTCCTCAACCTTGAGTTTTAAGACAACGTCTGCAGAATGTCAATATTTTTTTCATAGGACACATGTATAATTCAAAGACAGTGTTACCCAGCCCTGTGCTCTGGTTCCATCTTCATCCTGATCAGCATTGCTCACAAAGGAATAAGAGTACCAATGGCACAGGTGAAAAATTTTTTTTCAGAATTTTCAGTTACTACTATTGGTCATATCAGGATTACACCTGTATACTGAAGCTAGTTGTATTAAAAAAAATTTGATTCAAAGTCAGTAGTCATATCAATGTCTGCTGCATTAAAATGGGTAATTCTAAAACCCTATATGTGAGTTATTTGTTTTGATGTTGGCTGTATACTTGTATCAAAGTCGTTCATACTTTTTTTTTTTTTAGTAGCAAAGTCTGTTGAATGAAAATCAGTGTGACTGAACGTCTGTAACGAAGTCACTTGTTCAAAGTCTGTTGTGCTGAAGTCAGTTTTACAAGACTACACCTACATACAGCGGAAACTGGTTGTGTTAAATTAATGTCAGTTGCAGACAATTCATTTGTAACCCCTAACGATTTTTACCGAAGTTGTTGGTGCTACAGTTAATTGTACTGGAGTTTGTTGTATTAAAGGGGTGTATCTTCTTCTGGCATGAAGCTCTTTTGATGTAAGCCAGCAATGTATCAAACTGATAACATCACTCCCTCAGACTTTGACACACCATTTTGAATGAACTCATTTCTCTTAAAAAAAAAAAAAAAGGAAGAATTCTCAATCTGTACTATGCATACAAATTTGACAAGCAACAACAACAACAACAACACACCACACACACACACACACACACACACAATCCTCAAGAAAAAAATATTCAAAAGATGAACTGAAATTCCGAATTTCAAAATTTCCCCCAAAGACATGTCAATGCCTACATAAGCATGGCAGACATTCTTCTCACCCAGATCGGAGTTCATTTCGAAGCAGTGCGGTTCCAGCCCCTCCTCTAGGCAGGCTTTGATGGATGTCAGCCCTGCCACACCACAGCCCACTATGGCCACCTTCCGTCGGCCTTGCTGCGTCATTCTTCACCGCACCTGCTCATGGAGATGACAGACAGACACAGCCCAGGATGACATGTCACACAAATCTCAGGAGAAGAAAAGACAGGAATAACATAAGAATCAGAGAGTTGATTGTGGTCGCTCTATCGAAGAACATTTTTTTAGAATACTGAAGACGATGTCTGGGCTGTCTTTGATTTGTTGTCAGTCTTGCCCTACAACTTACACTGCTTTTCGTCCTGACCGTTTGTCATGACTGGACTCATTCTGTGGTCACCACTGCCATGTTCAATTCTTGCTGACTACAGCCAGCCAACCATGCCAAAGGAGGGGGAAAGAGAGAGGAGAGAGAGATGGGGGGGGGGGGGGGGGGGGGGGAGGGAGAGATGGAAGGGGGAGGGGGGAGAGAGGGGAAGAGGGCAGAGGGGAAGGGGGAACAGGGGGATGGGAGGAAGGGGAGTGGGAAAGGGGTGGGGGGTGGGGACAGACAGAAGAGGAAAGGAAGAAGGGGGAGGGTGGGAGGCATGTCAAGGATGTCATCTCATCAAAGTCCATTCCTTATGCGGTCGTCCAAAAGAAAAAAAAAAAAAAAGAAAAAATACAGATTAAAAAAAAAAAAAAAAAAAATCGCACAAATTGCTGACAAATCTTTCTTCCGTAAAATCTGAAATCAGCTGAAAAACATTCATCTTTTTCTGGAACTAAAAAATCATATCTGGTGGAATATCTCTGAGCAGGGTTTTCAAGGAGTCTGCTGTAAAATGTTTGTCTCATGGAAGTCCCAACGCTCCATACAAACATGATTTAGTAAGTAAGTCTAATACATCACACGGAATGCACCACAGAACTTCTTCAAGTCTTAAAAGATATGAATGGGTGTAAAAAAAAAAAGTGGCACACGTGTAGGAGACCGCAAACTGCTGTTTCATCCCTGGCACATCAAATAGCAGAAAAAAATGCTAGACAAAAGTTATTATACAGGCAGACAAAGAGTACACAAGTACAGAATGGCATTGCAGTATATAGCCAAATGCTGTTCCTGGTGACAGCAACCTGTATTTTTACACACTGAAATCAGTTGTGATTTTAAGTTTGAACACAAGATGGTCCGAATCAGTGGACAAGAAGGCACCTTTTGGCAGACAATATTATAGATAGTGCTGCTTTAAAGATGAACTCTGCTGGTCCAATATGCTACTTGCGCAGGATTTCATATTCACATTCTATTTATTTCATTCATATTTTCTGTCTCTCCCCCCATACCCTCTTTGCCCAAATCTTTTTTCTTCTTTTTTTTTTTAAAAAAAAAAAAAATTTGACAAGTCATTGTCTTAACTGACTGAAAAAAATTGTTAGCCTGCACTTGTTTTCTCCCACCCCTGTTTTTGTTCATCACATTACCAGGGGCACTCATTACACTATGCAACCTTGCCATTGAGAAATCATCATATGTATCCTTTCTGTCTCAGACAAATTTTAAATGTAATTAATAGTGAACCGCCAAGAAAAACACAGGCAATCGAATCACAAGACAAAACATGATGCGTTTCGACCTCTTAGGTCTTCTTCATGCAAGATACAAGACACCGAGGACAACGAAAATGAACAAGCAGTCACTTATCTTCATTCACTTCAGCGCAAGATGGGCTGAAAATGAACAAGCAGTCACTTTTCTTCATTCACTTCAACGCCCATCTTGCGCTGAAGTGAATCAAGATAAGTGATTGCTCGTTCATTTTCGTTGTCCTGACTGTTTTGTATCTTGCCTGAGGAAGACCCAAGAGGTCGAAATGTGTCATGTTTTGTCTTGTGATTCATTTGTCTAGGTTTTCTTGGTGATTCACTTTTAATTACATTTAAAATTTGTTTAGATTTCCACCTGCAGTCGCCTCACTTTGCAACTAGATCTGTCTCAGACAAGTTCAGCTGACACAGAACTAGCACAGACATATTTTTTTCAGGCATGGATACATGTGTCTAACACGTTTTACAGCTGTATGGTTTGAGTTTTGGACTGAAACAGCTTCAATCATCTTCTTCTTCATTGAACACTCAGAGATCTTGGTGGCCCTTAAGAAGTCCACCCTCTGCTGACAACCTCTCAGAGGTCCAAAGGCCTTCTCCTAAAGTGGTGTGTCTGTGAGCCTGGTTCAGGTGCAAATACAGATACTTGCTGGTAAGTAAAAGCTGAAGAAATGTCGAGTTCTTGTATCTACAGCCGTGGCGACCAGCAAGTACCTGAACCTCTTTTCAGGTGGATGTATACAAGCACACCATCTTCCATCATAATCCTCCCCTGACATAAGATTGTCAAGGTATCATAGCAGATGCTTTTTGGCAGTCAGGGATCTCGTTAGAGCCCACGCACAAATTCATTTACACGTGTTTAAGAACCTATAATTACTGGACTAAGATTGGTTTTTCCTTGCCCTTTCATTTCCTGTGGCACATCAGTGGTATTACTCCCACAACACTCACTCTGCCCCCTACCCTCTCCCTCCTTCTCACCCCTTCCCCCACCACCCATCATATACAGCCAGCCACAGCCAGATCCATCTTGTTTGCTGCCTAAGAACCAACATTCCATAGGAAACTAAATCATATTTAACGCTTATGGAAACATGGATGAAATAAAATTCAATGAATTAAGAACAAATCACCACATAGTTCTTGATCAGTCATAAAACACTTGTGTGTGATAAAAAGAATATTTTTGTGTTAGAACAGTATAGAGATTTTTATTTTGATTTTCAGTCTCTGACTCAGCTGTTCTTCAACTGTACACACTTAAGTAATGTTTAACTGTTCTACATCAAAACTTCCCATACCCAATCTGCCAAACATTCACTGTATGACGTGGTTCATCTTAGTCGTGTGATACTAGTTCATTTTAGTTTTGTGACAGCTGACTGTTTGAAACATTTCATCATACTCTTACATTAGGTGCACTGAGTTTCTCTACATTTGGATCTGTTCTTTACTTATTTACCTCAAACAGAACTTCCGTCAGCTGAAGGGCTAATTCTTCATTTAGCTTAGTGGCAAGGCACCATGTTCATTGTCAGATGTCATGAGTTCCAATGCTCCTGACTTCTTGCTGACCATCTTTTTATTTTTGGTACATTTTATTCAGTTTTTAACATAAGATCATAATCATACTTACTGACAATCTCATACCAAGAAAAGCGAGAAGCAAAAACAACAACAGTAAAAAAAAAAAAAAAAATCTGCAAGACTGAAAACATATTGACAATAACCTTTAATACTTAAATACAATAAGAAGTCCATACAGTCAGTATATTTAGCAAACGACAATGTGAAATAAATGAAGCACACTTTAAAGACAAGTATACTGAAACACATTCAAAGGCACCACTTTTTGTTTTCCTGCTCTGTGTGTGTGTGTGTGTGTGTGTGTGTGTGTGTGTGTATGTGTGTGTGTGTGTGTGTGTGTGTACCTCTGTGTGTGTGTGTGTGTGTGCATATATGCATGTGTGTGCTGTGTGTGTGTGTGTGTGTGTGTGTGTGTGTGTGTGTGTGTGTGTGTGTGTGTGTGTGTGTGTGTGTGTGCATGTGCGCATGCACATGCCTGCGCAGATTTTTCACAGTCACAGCCTTGTGGTGCTTTGATAAAAAAAGTCATTAGTTTCTTTACAAATGGAATGAGTAATCTGAATTATTATTGCAAACAGTAACAGCAAGCACAACAGTATGAAAAAGTTCCCAATCTTCATATGAGTACCTGTGACAAAGTTAAGATTTCCAGAAACACATGAACATATACACTTTAACATGGTTGGAGCTATATATACAAATGGTAGTTTTTTGCAGTTCAGTTGTTAAGGGAATACATTTCATCATCCTATGCAAATGCTTCTTTTTGTCAAATGTTGACAGTTGGGAAAATATTTTGAATGCTCTGGTATGACGTGGGGATATACACAGCCACTAGATTTCAACAAACCAGCTTCAATACTTCAACTGAAAGAAACTTGTGGAAGGCACAACAGGAAATCTGGCAAAATCCTATTTCACACCCCCCCCCCCCCCCCCCCTCCTCACTCTCCCTTTCCTGTCCCCTAGCTCTACACCTTTCCTGTTTTTTGTTTAAAAATAGTTTCCAATAAAATACGAGTGTGCGTGTGTGTGTGTGTGTGTGTGTGTGTGTGTGTGTGTGTGTGTGTGTGTGTGTGTGTGTGTGTGCGTGCATGTGTGTGCATATGTGTGTGTGTGAGTGTGTGATCCGACTACTTTTATGTGTTTTTGCTATTATTTACCATTATACATGTATTTCATAATTCTGTGAAATCAACTTTGACCATTATGTAATACTGAAAATCTGTTATAAGTCTTGTTTACTCAAATGGGTTTTACTATTGCTTGATCATTTATTATGTGCATCATCATCATCATCATCATCATCATCATCATCATCATCACACTTTAATGTTTCTTTATAATCAGAATTTAGGTCTGACAGTCTTGTTTCTGTTTTCAGCAAATTCTGAAAATTAGTAAGTGGTGTGTGTGTGTGTGTGTGTGTGTGTGTGTGTGTGTGTGTGTGTGTGCACTGTGTATGTGTGTGTGTGTGTGCGCTGTGTATGTGTGTGTGTGTGTGTGTATGTGTGTGTGTGTGTGCGTGTGTTTAGTATGTGTTTATCTACATGTATGAGAGGTTTTACATTATAACTAAATTGATTTCGTTGGGTTGTTGTTGAGTTACCCTGCTTGTTTTATTGTTGCTGAGTTTACCCTACTTGTTTATTGTTCATTGCTTTTCATGTTTATTTAATTAACTAACGTATAGTTAGTCAGCAGCACGATTGTAATTTCTCAGAATTGAGATTAAAAAAAAAGTATTCTTGTATCTTGTATACTACATACAAAACTTTGTTCTTTTGAGCAGGCAAAAGTCCAATTGAACCTATGCCAAAATATGTGATTACAGTGCAAACAAATCTTCCACTTTAATTTAGTTGCCTCTTGGCATATATATCAGTGACATTCTTCTCATCAATGATGAATGAACTTCTATTACGAATGGAAACAGGTTGAATTCAAATGGGCCGCTCAATATCACATACATGTAAGATCGGATTTTCGCTTGATGGTAACTAGCAACATGAACGACACTTCCTTCCATATGGTGATTACATTAATTATCTCCTCTTATTGAAACCAACTTCCTTCCATCAAATGATTATCATCCCTGTATTTACCTGTAGCATTACCCACAACAGCAACAGTCAACCACTGCTGACTGAAACTGATCCAAAGGCAAATGGAGTTGGCGCACGGGGTGGGGTGGGGTATGGGGTGGGGGGTAGGATTGAAGGGAGGAGGGGGGTTAATGCGCAAGGACAGGGTAATGGGTGGGGCCTAATGTACAGTCAGTTGCCGCTCCCCTCTTCCCCTCCCCTGCCTTCGATTTGTTTCAGTCTCATGCACTGACGCTTTACGAAGTGAACAGCTATTTCTCTTCTGTAGTATGTCAGCCGATGAGATCTACACAAATGGGGCGGCTTAAACTATGATACTGCTCGAGGACTTTGCCCTCTTGCTGACTCGAAGGTTTTTTTTTTTTAAACACTGAACTGTGAACATGATAATACGCGAGACTGACCGAAGCTACTTTGACGTTCCCGTACCTGCCTACCTGATTCAGCTTCTTATGGACTTATCACTTCTTCTTGAACACGAACACCGTGGACAACGACCTCGCCGGGAACTATGAGTGCAGCTGTAAACAAAGTTTTCAATTCGGGTCATGATTTCTGGTTGGTTCCGGGTGAGTTGAATTATGTGTGAGATGTACGCACGTGAGAGTTTGTACATGTATGAAAAACTGTCCTCCCAGCTGTTAAAGAAGTTAGGCCAATGTGTACGCGACCTGTTTCATGCGTGTGACTGTCTCTGCATACAGGGGGTTTTCTTTTCCTTTCTTTCTTGCTTTTTTGTTGTTGTTGTTTTTTTTTCCACTCTCTCTCTCTCTCTCTCTCTTTTTTTTGTTGTGGGTGGGTGGGTGGGATGGTTCTCCATGCTCATGGACGCATCATGACATCTGTTGCGAACAAAAGCCTGTATGATTTGACCCAGTACGTACCAGATAGGCCTTTAACCCAATACGATGCCATCCACTGGGTCCGATAGGTGCCAAAACAGCTGTCATCTACTAGGTTGGTTCAAGATGAGTGATCAGGAGACCCCGCACGTAACAACGGCATACTCAATGGGTAAGGGAAGTGAACTGGGAATTGATGGTAATAAATCTCGCACCTGTACCGAGGCCGTATTTTTTTTTTCTTTCTTCTTTTTTTTTCTTTCTTTCTTTCTTTTTGTTGTTGTTGTTTTGTTTAATGCGAAGTCAGTGACCACGGAGAATGGACAGGGGATACATTTGCAGATATCCGAGAAGTGGAGGAATCTGGTGCACTATTCTCCAGTGAGGTGCTCCAGCTTCTGTCTCCGCGGACTTTCGGAAAGTGCGCTGTAGGCCCCTAGAGCCTACTTTTACAGATCATCTTAAACTGTTCAGGCAACGTCAAAGCCGATCCCTTTCCCCCCGTCCCCCCGTCCCCTCGTCCCCCCCCCCCCCCCCCCCCCCCCCCCCCCGCGCCCCCCTCCCCTTCAACACACACATAGCCAATAAACTGCCATATACTTTAGGTATTATGTTAAACATGATTCCTTTCAAAGATCAGTGATTCCACAACCTCCCCCTTACACTGAACCCCTTCACCCCCCCAACTCACACACACACACACACACACACACACACACACACACACACACACACACACACACACACACACATGCGTGCACGTGCACGTACACACACACACACACACACACACACACACACACACACACACACACACACACACACACACACACACACACACACACACACACACACAGAGAACACTTGTACACACACACACACACACACACACACACACACACACACACACACACACACACACTCGCACACACACACACACACACACACACACCACACACACACACACACACACACACACACACACAGAGTCCTTCAAGTCTCTCTCTCTCTCTCTCTCTCTCTCTCTCTCTCTCTCTCTCTCTCTCTCACACACACAAAATCTGAATTTAATAGAAAAAAGGATGATACTTTCAAGGGTCAAAAGGAACTTACTACAGAAGCGTTATATAAGGTACAAAACTGATTTGTCAGAGCAGAACTAAACCCTCAAGGAACAAACAGAATTTACTTGAACAGAACTACAAACTGCAGGAACGAAAGGAATTTATAAGAGAAGATTGATGAAAATTGATAACACTGTCGTGGGTCCTCAGATTCATGTCACTTTGAAAAAGACTCAAAGAGTCGAAACGTTGTGTATTATTTTTGTTTTCTTTTTGACCCCCCTTTTGTTTCGGTCTTTACCACCAATCTCCAAATTATATAGTTGTGTATAAGAGAAGAGCTTTACAACCATCAAAAGAACCGAAATTATTCACTACTGAAGAATTAGACCCTTGAGGAACAAAAAGAATCCACTAGAGAAGAAAAAAAAAAGATGCCCTCAATGAACAGAAATAATTTACTAGATAAGGAACATGACCTCAACAGACAAAAGGAATTTGCAAGAAGTGAACGCTAAAGGAAGAACAAAAAATACTAGAGAACTATCCCCTACTCCCCACTGTAGCGGCAGGACAGTACCTGGGAAGACCTGTATTCCCGAGGAACAAAAACATTACTGAAGATTGATTATTAGAGAAAAAGAACTTTACCCTCAAAGTACGTAAGGAATTTGGAAGAGTGGAACTAAACTCTAGAAGAACAAACATAAGGTACAAGAGAAAAAATCCACTGCCAAAGAAAAAACAGAATTTAGTACAGGAGAGCTACAACCTCTGTGAACGAATGGATTTGATTAGAGAAGAAGACTCATTCTTCCAGGAACTGAAAACGCATGAGAGAAGAAGTATACACTCTAAGAACAAAAGGAATTTACTAGAAAAGAACTATACCCTCAAAGAAACAAAAAGCAGAACATCCAAGAAGAACTATACCCTCAAAGGACACATTAATGAACAAGAGAAGACTTATACCATCAAAGAACGAAAACGAATGTATAAAGAACCTCAAGGAATACAAAGAAATTATTAGAGAGGGAGGACTACGCCTTCAAAGAAAAAAAAAAGGAGAATTTTATCTGCGTTGGACAAACAGAATTTACTAGAAAAGAACTATAACATAAAAAAAAAAAAGTGTACTGGAGAAGCAGAAGAAATATACTCCCAAGGAACACAAGGAGTGTGCTAGACAGAACTATACCGTCAATGAAAAGAAGTTTACGAGAGAGAGAGAGAGAGAGAGAGAGAGAGAGAGAGAGAGAGAGAGAGAGAGAGAGAAAGCAACTATGAACTATGATCTCAAACGAACAAAAACGAACAAAACAAAAATTACTGGAGAAGAAGAACTACAAGTCCGAGGAACAAATAGAATTAACAAAAGTATACTGTCAAGGAGCCATCGAAATCTACAACCGAATAATATCTACATACTCAAAGGGCAAACAAAATTCACAAGAGAAGAATTACATCCTGGAGGAGCAAAAAGAATTCACCGGAGAAGGAGGACTATTTTCTGAATGTAAAGAAACGCTTCTCAAAAGAAAAGCTATAACCTCTAGAAGCAAGAGGAATTAATCAAAGAAAAACTTCTTCCCTAAAGCGGGAAAACGAGAAAAGAACTACACCTCGAAGAATAACTGGAATTTACTACAGAAGAACTACACTCTCAAGGAAACAAAAGAAATTTACTCAAGAGTTCTACCCTCAAAGGACAAAAAGAATTTACTACAGATGAAGAATTATGTCTTCCAGGAGCGAATTGAAAATCAAGGAACAAAACTAGTTTACAGACGAAGCAGCACTGTTCCATCAAAGAACAGAAAGATTTTAACGGAGATGGAAGTCTATACCCCTGACACGACGACAAACATGGCAGCAGAGGAACTTCATCCTCAATGGTCAAAAGGAATCTGTTAGAGAGGAACTACAATCTCAAGGAACATAAAACTGGAGAAGAAAAATACCTCAAACAAAAACTATACCCTTAAGGAACACAAGGGATGTACTAGACAAGAACTATACTACCAAAAAACAAAAGAAAATTACATGAGAAGAACTATAATTTCGAGGGGGGGGGGGGGTGGGGGTGGGGGGGGGGGTGGGGGGGTGGGGGTGGGGGCGGGGGGTGGGGGGGGGGGGGGGGGGGGCTGGAGAAGAAGACCAATACCCTCAAGGAACAAAGAACATGACAAAAGAAGACGAACGATACCATAGGAGTGAAAAAGAATCTACTGAAGAGAGAGAAGGACTATACACTAAATGAAAAGAAACACTTTATTATTAAAGACCCCCCCCCCCCCCCCCCCCCTCCCCGAAGTTTACTGGAAATAGACGCAAAGGGAAATGCAACAAAGAATACTGGGAGATACCCCCCCCCCCCCCCCCCCCCCCCCCACACACACACCCACACACACACACCACACACACACACACACAACACACACACACACACACACACACACACACACACACACACACACACTCCCCGCCGGAGTAAACGATTTTGTCAAAGAAGAACTATAGTTTCAAGGAACAAAATGGATTTACCAAAGAAGAAGGAACAAAAGGAATTCAGAAGGAAAGAAGGTCTTTACCAAACAGAAGGTACGAGAGAGCAAAGTGCACCCTCAAGGAAGAAACAGAATTAGTTGAGAAGAATGATAACCTT
>JADBJO010006899.1:52500-55000 GCA_016801955.1 Conus betulinus
TCGCCCTTCGGGCATATGATTGATGTATTTTGGCAACAGTGTTTTAGGCCTACCCCATGGTTTTTCAAGGGGTCTCGCTACATTAACGACAGCTGTTATGCCGCCCGGATAAACTGCTGCTTTGAGCTATCGAAATGTTCTGTACAATAGTAACGCATTGTTCACAAACGAAAGTATAATCGGTTGGGCCTTCAGTTAAATTCAGTTAACGAGAGGAAAAAGTATCACGGTTGATAACGTGTTGTTCTTTAACGAACACAAATTGCATTCAGCAGACCGGACCTCACATAAATAACAACAACGACGACGGCGGCGATGGCGACAAACAACAACAACAACAACAACAACAGCAGCAACAACAATAATAATAAGAACAGCAAATACTGAAATCAAAATAATGGTAACGAAGATTTAGATACGTCCCATCTCTCTTGAGCTCTGATTGCTGCTGAGAACAACTGATGAAAAAAAAAAAAAACCGTTCAAACGCGTGTGTAACATAATCCCATCGCACACAAAAAACAATTCAACAAATCAGCCAAACTCCCAAGTACCTCCTTTTTATGCTCTAGCGCGCGCGCGCGCGCGCTCACACACACACACACACACACACACACACACACACACACACACACACACACACACACACACACACACACACACACACACGTACGTATGCACGCACGCACATATATTGTTACCATCACCACACACTATCACCGCTACCAATACATCAGCACAACAATAGACACTCTCAAAATGTAAACACAAGTACAAACAGTACAACACTGTACTACAGAAACAACAGTGTCCGTGAAATCAAGGAAGAAGACTAGGATTTTGATTTTTCTTCTTTTGCTTGGATTTTAAGTTAGAAAACGGAGTATGATGAACTGACGATGAAAGTTCATAAAAAAAAAAAAAAAAAAAGCAGACCCTTAATATAGCAAACAGAACACATAAACAAGAACATCTCACTTGTGAGTCAGTGCAGCAATAAAGCGTGCCCTGAGGAAGGCCAAGTGCCGAAACGTTGTGAGATGACTACTTGCTTGTTTTGTCTTGTCATTTGAAAGAGTCTCTCTCTCTCTCTCTCTCTCTCTCTCTCTCTCTCTCTCTCTCTCTCTCTCTCTCTCTCTCTATATATATATATATATATATATATATATACATACACACACACACACACACACACACACACACACACACACACACACACACACATATATATATATATATATATATATATATATATATATATATATATATATATATATATGCTGATTCTATTGAATTACACTTGATTTTATACAGTTCAATGTCGTCGGCAAACTTATCGGTTACTGGTTTATCGGAAATCCACGCCCGGAGGGAGCAGAAAGGGATCTGGGGTTGTAATGGTGTGTGGTGTGTGTGGTGGTGTGGTGTGGTGTGGTGCGGTGTGGTGTGGCGTGGTGTGGCGAATATCCAAAGTAACCCGAACTACTCCAGACTCCTTACCGCCCTGGGACGCTCTGGCTTTGGGCCAGGTCGAGGAGTCATGTCCACACCCACGAAAGGCAGACAGGGTAATCACTCCTAGGAGAGTGCCAAAGGCAGGACGGGAGCGGGAAAGGTGGATAAGGCAGGAAGGAGAGAGAGAGAGAGAGAGAGAGAGAGAGAGAGAGAGAGAGAGAGAGAGAGAGAGAGAGAGAGAGAGAGAGAGAGAGAGAGGGGTAAGGGGGAAGGAGGAGATATGTAACACAACAAGAACGCCACCAGAACGACACGTGGAAAACGGGGCAGCCAAAATGCTGATTTTGACTCTAGGTGGCAGCGGGATTCGAACACACAATGTCTGACTACTACGACCTCGGCTCTAGACCACTGAGCCATTCTGGCGCCCTTCACCTTTTTAAAAGTCTGGCGTCCTTGACGGGCGTGTTAGACATCTGGCTGGTCCTCACTCATGCGTGCAACGACCTTTCAGTGACGTCATTAATGTGATCGACTGCCCTGGACGCGTACAAAAGGGGGTTTCTCTTGTCGTTGTGTATTTATAGATTCCTCCCTTCCTTTCCCCTCCTGTCTTCCACCCCCAGTTGCTTACCATTGCCTTCCTCCCACTCGTCCAAGTGACGTCGCAACGGCACTATCATTTCAGTTGCTGTTCTCTGGACCGTTCTTGGGCTCTTCTGGTTGAAATCTTCATCACTGAACGATCAGCTGCCAGAGAGAGAGAGAGAGAGAGAGAGAGAGAGAGAGAGAGAGAGAGAGAGAGAGAGAGAGAGAAGAAGACAAGACAAGACAAGACAAATTCTTTATTATCGAGGGTAATAGAGAAGCAAGTTCATGCTTTTTTTTTTTTTTACATCCAGCCCTCGCCCAAGAGGGGAACAAAAAAAAAAAAAAAAAAAAATGAAAAACGTACACATGACCATAAAAAACAACAACAACAAAGAGATTGATCACAAAAAGAGTTTGAAAATACAGAAAAGTAAAAAAAAAAACAAAAACAAAA
>JADBJO010006899.1:67500-77500 GCA_016801955.1 Conus betulinus
CACACAAGAAGAAAACACTGGGTAATTGACTGCATGAGCCATCGCGTGTTATTTCGAACTAAATCATTTAGGACACGTTTCCCCTGGACTTTCTCCGACTTCAGCTTACAAAAATAGAAGACATTCGCTGAATGAAAAGTATGTACACTTGTGATATATTTCTGAAATATTATCAACATCTCAGAACTGAATAGTGTTTGTTTTTATCGGGGGGGAAAACTAGCAACTGTCCCCGTTTCCCCCACACCAGCCCCCATACATCCCTTCTTGCAGAACCATGTAGAAAATATTCAGTGCACAGCTCTCTCATGTAGTCCTAGACCAGAACAGACCCCTGAAGCATCACTCACAAGCTCCATGTTCATAAAGAAAGGGGGGGGGGGGGGGGGGGGGGGGGGGGGGGGGGGGGAGGGGATGGTATAAAATTCTATGGCTCTTTAAGCCTTGTCCTCGCGGTCACCTCCGTTTCAAATCATCAGGAGTTACTCCCCTTGTTGTGCGAGACGGGGGGATTTTTCTTCACAACCCCGGGCTACCACGTTCATCTACCGTTGAACTATTAGTGTGGTCACACGCCATTATTAGGATTTAGCATTAAATCACTCGCTATATAATCCATGTAAGCGTATTTGAGGCCTATCATTAGTTTGAGTTAGCATTTCGCTTTAAACTGATAACTGATATCAAAAGAACAACACCTCACCAATTATTTCCCTTGTTGACAAGGGGGGGGGGGGGGGGGGGGGGGGGGGGGGGGGGGGGGGGGGGGGGGGGGGGGGGGGGGGGGGCGATTCCACAGATGACATATATACAGTCTTCAAACACACACTCTTCCCTTCGTTGACGTCCCATTTCAGGCCTTTACCCGTCACCTTATCTTTGTGCCAGGTGGTAGCCCCCAAATAATCCCATTCCTTTGATTTTAATTTGTCTGCGTGGAACCACCTGACTTGTACCTTGATGGCCATATGAAAGAAGACAAGGAGAATCAACTTTCAGACACAACACAAATTCTCAAGACACTTACATTGCGCCAGTCTTTAAGTACTCCACACTTAAAGCAAGGCTTTCGCACATTAGTGTTTGGTGTGAAACCAGTCCACATCCGTGAAAGATGATGGTCTAGCAGGGGGGTATAGGGAGAGGGAGGAGACCCAACGCCC
Organism: Conus betulinus; assembly: GCA_016801955.1. Taxonomy (NCBI): domain Eukaryota; kingdom Metazoa; phylum Mollusca; class Gastropoda; order Neogastropoda; family Conidae; genus Conus; species Conus betulinus. Next base: position 68,664 of record JADBJO010006899.1, read on the forward strand.
TACTGCCATCCTGAGAACCACAGCACATAAAGACAGGCCGGAAAAAAGGTCATTTTTCATGCTGGCTGCCGGGGGGGGAATAGCTGAGTGGTAGAGCGCCGGACTGGTTATCTTGGGGTTGCGGGTTCGAATCTCCGCTGGGCCGTTTCGGTACAGGGGGATTTTTCCCTCGGAGTTAACATTGGTTCTGACTCATTTTCCCATACAGTCCTTCGAATGAGACTATAAACCGAGGTTTCGTGTGTGAACGCACGCATAACATCTTGCACACACGTAAAATCTCATCACCAACTTTTTGGAAGAGAAGGCCAGTTTGGTCGTTGGTATGGATGACACGTTAACACATAGCATGCACCTTCCCCGAAGTTGGAGTATGGCTGCTTTAATGGACGGGATAAAAAAAAAAAAAAAAACGGTCATACACACAAAACTCCACTCCCGTTTGTTGGGTAGATGGGATGAATCCTTACCTTTCTGTACGGGGGTGTCCGCAGGAGTATCAGCCTGCGAACGCAGAAGAAGAAGATGTTGGGCGCCATCAAAAAAGTCAAACTGAAAACTGGTAGCAAAATCCAATTTTTAGAGACCCTGCTTCTTCTTCTTCCCCAAACCCCCCCCCCCCCCCCCCCCCCCCCATTTTCTTCCTTCCATACAAAAGAGTGTTTTCATGACTAATGGAAAATTTTGTACAGGAAGAGGCAATGGGGGGGTGGGGATGGGGGGGGTAAGGGGTAGCGGAATTTGGGGACAGGGGACGCGGGGGGGGGGGGGGGGGGGGGGGGGGGGGGTGGGGACAATGAGAATAGGAGTTTGCCCCGTTTGATTGCCAGCTGCGGACACTGCTCTGAGTCAACCAGACATACAGCAAATCTCATAGCGTGTTCTGTCAATAATAGCAGTGTATCCGTTGCTGTTCTGATAAGATGCAGGAATCTTTTTTTTTTCATGGCGGGAGCGGTGGGTTGTCGCCCTTGGGACGGAGTCAAGGGGGAGAAGAGAACCGTTGTCGCGATCGAGCGAGGCAAGCACAGAGAACCACCCACCTTTAGTTTAGAGGAAACGTCTTTCGCGAGATGTCCATTCCGACAGATCGATTTCATGCATTACTCACCAAGGCAGCCGCTGATTAATTCCCAGCTCACCCGCTATCATTGCGCATGCGTTTGCGCATGTGCGTCCACGTTATCCCCCCCCCCCTCCCCCCTCTTTACAGTGTAGGAGAACGTGCATAATGAACGACGCAGAGGTAGGTGGCAGTCCGGGCGTAGTGAGACACTCGCGCCAACGTTTATGTTGGGCTCGCTTTCAGGTAAAATCTGGGGGGGCAATAAACATCAACAGCACCTACACACATCCAGCTGAAATGATCAGGAATCTCTGCCACTTACTTTGAAAACCGAATGGGATAGTGATGCATGAAGAATTGTTTCCAGAAATTTTTGTAGACGGATGTTAATTCGGATCTTATAAAGATGGATGTTAATCCGGATCTTATAAAAGCATTGGGTTATGAGAGAAAAAAAAAGACACAGATTGAATTACAGGCCAATGTTCTCACGCCTTTAGGCCATGTGTGTGTGTGTGTGTATGTGTGTGTGCGTGCATGTGTGTGTGTGTGTGTGTGTGTGTGTGTGTGTGTGTGTGTGTGTGTGTGTGTGTGTGTGTGTGTGTGTGTGTGTATGTGTGTGTGTGTGTGTGTGTGTGTGTGTGTGTGTGTGTGTGTGTTATGAGATAAAGTTTTGTCCCAAGCTTTGCAGAAAAAAAGCACAATATCCATGTGTGTGGTTTTTGTTTTTTGTTTTGCTTTGTTTGTTTTGTTTTTTGTTGTTGTTTTTTTTGCTTTCGGTCTGACCATTTAAACTTCTTTAACGTTTCAACGAGAATCGCTCGAGCTGGTATTTTCAACACCCTTCCAGGGAGGAGAACTAAAAGGGTGTTCGTGATGGATTTATATGTTTTTTTTTTTGGTTCAAGTATTTGCTACTCAAAATATATCGAAAACCAGACAGAAACTGCCAGTGTTCACAATCGTGCAGAATAACGGGGGTGAACTATGAAAACGTCAATGTCAATGTATAGTAATGCTGGGTAATAAAAGTACGGTTTATCCCTGTTTCTCTCTAATCATCTCTGTCAGACTATTCATTGACCTCATGGGTTGTCCGCGCGACCGACTGAAATGTTCTCCGTGACGGCAACCAGTTATCTCAAAGACTTTCCCATCATCAGATCAGAAACAGCATGGAAACAGCGTGAAGGCTGGTGAGTGTTATTATTATTATTATTAAAAAAAAAACAGTCAGTATGCGCCGTTCCCACAGTTGGGGGGGGGGGGGTGGGGGGGTTCTTAACTGCACTCTTATGGTCTTTGTTGCGCTTTTTCTGAGAGCACCACTGGCATTTCTGCTGTGGATGTTCAAACATCAGAAGTGAGAGCCATTTATAACCCTACTGGGGGTGACTGAACCTGTTTCAGCCATACGTCACGCAAGCCTGGCCCAGAAATAACAACAAACACACAACCCCCCCCCAAAAAAAACAGAAGACATGAAACGTTGATTTGTTTTGGAATGCTTGCGATCTAACTTCGTTCGTTTCTTTCCCCCCAGCTGTGTGTGCGACCATGGGAGCAGATAAATTAGAACTTTTCAGAAGAGAGAGAGAGAGAGAGAGAGAGAGAGAGAGAGAGAGAGAGAGAGAGAGAGATGGCAGCAACGACAATAAGTCACAGGCCAAAGATAAACACAATGGTAGGCTGGAAAGACGAACGGAAAAGGAATGAAATGGGGGGTGGGGGTGGGAGATGTGGTGGGGGGTGGGGGTGGGGGGTTCGGTTACAGAAGGTAACAAGACAACATGAGGAAATATTAACATTTCTACAGACTGTTACTGGAACATTTCAGCCTTGGGCACCGTTCACCATCTGCACGCTTAACGCTGGTGGGCAATGGGAGGTGGGGTGGGGTGGGGTGAAATTCGGAACATGCTGAATCGCCGCAGGGGCTGACAGAAAGCAACTGCTTTATTTTCTTTTTTTTTTGTTTGTTTGTTTGTTTGTTTTAAATTTCTCAGCTTCGACACCGTTTCGATATGTTGAATAGTAGTTCATCAGGAGGCACTGTAGTAGCAGATGTGCATCTGTCAAAGAAAAATGACACCCTCCCACCCCCACCCCACTCCCCGGGAAAAAAAAAAAAAAAACGAAAACAAAACAAAAAAAAAAAAACATGCTGCAGCAAAATGATACTGAAAATAACCACCCTCTCTCCACACCCTTCGAACTGATCAGAAATTAATGTAAACAATTTCATACATGCGTATGGGGTTATAAATAGAAGATATGTTGGAACGGATTACGTCATCACCACATCACCGGGGAGTGTGTCGTCACCATGATTACGTCATCACCACCATCACCGGGGAGCGCGTCGTCACCATCATCCCACTTTCATTCCGTTTCCTCCATCCGCCATCTTTGCGAGTGGACAGAAACCAGCGTTACGCGCAGCAGACGACGAGCAAGCTCAGCACTCTTTTAAAACACACACGAGGTCCTCACGAAGACAGCCCGCACCCTCAGAGGACCTTGCGGTACACCATACCGTTCAGGTGGTTCTGGGTGATTTGTTCTATCGCCCCTTCACCCCTGGCATGGGGCGCAGTGTTCGTGTCGAAGAGAAAGTCCCACAGCACTTTGAGCCAGGAGGTGTGGTGGGGGAGATGGTCGTAGAAACTCTGGAGCCAGGCGTCTGACCTCTGGCAGCCGGCTGTAAGGAATGTAGGGAAAGTCGTGGTGCTCATTGTGGAAGCCGGCGTTGAAGAGAATCCAGTTCAAAGGTCCGTAGTACGAGTGGGTCGCCCCTCCCCTCTGAGAAAGAAGTGTTCCGAGATGTAATGAGCCGCGAGGGGGTGCAGGCTCATCCCGAAGATCGTGCCGCACAACAAATACACCAAGGGTTTGACTCCGAAGCTGATGTAGAAGACGTAGTTGATGATCAGCTGAAGGATGATGTTGATGATGAACTCCCACCCCGAGATGGGTTTGGGGGGTTTGTAGAAGGGCCGGATACCGTAGAAGACAGGGTGGAGGATCATCCACACGAATTTGGTCAGGGGGTGGGGGGTGGTGGAAGAAGTAGGTCTCCACCTTGGAAGGCACATCCGTGTCATCCATGACGTCTCCCAGATAGCGATGATGGTCGGCGTGGTACTTCTTGAAGGTGATGGCCATGGGGATGACTAACGGCAAGTTGCACCAGATGCCCCCAGCCCGGTTCATCCACGCGTGGCGGTGCCCGAAGGCCAGTTATGGCCCATCTCGTGCATAGCCACGGCCAAGGACTGGTTGAAGAAGGGGCTGAGGAAGTAGCCCAGGACGAGGATGGTGGTCCACGAGGCGTCCTGCAGCAGCCAGCAGAAGAAGACCTGGGCCAGCAGCTGCGCCGTGACGATGAAGGCGATGTTTGGGGTCGTAGCCCATCAGCCGCTTGATCTCGGGGTGCTTGCGCAGGATCTCCCGACGCCGGGACGTGTGCGGCTCCTCCGTGTATTCGAACTCCGGGTCCAGGTCCTCCTCTTCTCCCTCCCCCTCCTTTTCCGTTTCCGGGTGGGCGGTGGATGGATGGATAGGGGGAGCTCGGGTTGTGGTTCTTGGCCATCCTGTCCAGATGGAGTACCTTGGGTGTTGGTGCACCTGGAACATATATGTGACAGGCTTTTAGCTATATGGAATTATTTTCTCGTCCATACCTTCTTCCTAAATCTTCTAATGTAAGCAGCGACAACAGCGATGCCGAGACAGGATTTCAGAAGGATATTTTGTGACGGGGGAAAAAATGAATTGATAATCACAGGTGACTTTGAAATTTATGATGATGAGAAAGATGGAAGCAGCCGTTTGACTACGTCTTTCGTAGAAGTGTTTAATATTAGGAATGACTACGAAAAAAGGAGGGGGGGGGGGGGGGGGGGGGGGTCTCTTCATGCGCCCGTCCCCACCCTCTCCTTGTCTGTGACAACCATGTACATATCCACCCCGTTCTCTCTCTCTCTCTCTCTCTCTCTCTCTCTCTCTCTCTCTCTCTCTCTCTCCCTCCTTCTCTCTCTCTAACTTCTGTCTCTCTCTAACTTCTCTCTCTGCGTGAGTGTGCGCGCTTATGTGCGTACGTGTGCATGCATGAGTGCTTGCGTGCATGAGTGCTTGCGTGCATGCGTGCGTGCGTGTGCGTGTGTGTGTGTGTGTGTGTGTGTGTGTGTGTGTGTGTGTGTGTGTGTGTGTGTTCGAAGTTCGTCTCCTTATCCGCCTACAACACTGAAGATTATGACGCCGACTGATAAACGGGCTTGAAGATTTTTTTTCTTTATCAAGTATACTAATAAGAAAGAAGCATTGTTGATAACAAAAAAAAATATGTTGTCTCATTCTTTTGGTATGCATCTCAGTTCTTCTAGAAACTGAACTTGGTTGCTCCAGTGTCGAGCTATTCGCTGGTTGATTGGTTTTCTCTGGCAGTCTCGTTTTAAGTGTTGACAGTCTTTCGTTAAATGCCGATATACCTGCGGCTCTCAACTGATACTTCCAGTGAGACATAACGTATTTTCTTAGTTTTTGCCCAATGCGCAAAGCGTGGTTATCTAAAACCAATGCTTGTCCCCCTTTGGATGTGGACACACAAACGTCGAAAGGGCACAAACGTCGAATAAAAAGGCTCTAATGAAGAAAAAAAAGAATCATAGCTGCCCGAATAAATGTAATAGCGTACTTCTAATTAAGAACAAAAAAATGGGAGAATATCTGCTCTAATGATATGGGGGTGGAACCTTCACAAGGTCTATGGGTAGAACTATCACAAGATCTATGGAAGAACTGTCACAAGATCTAAAAAAAAACCGACAAGATCTATGCCCGAACTGTCACAAGATCTATACTTAGAACTATCACAAGATCTATGGTAGAACTGTCACAAGATCTATGTAGAACTATCACAAGATCTATGGAAGAACCGTCACAAGATCTATGGTGGAACCGTCACAAGATCTATGGTGGTAGAACCGTCACAAGATCTATGGGGGTGGAACCGGAACACGTCACAAGGGGGGGTGGGGTGGAACCGTCACAAGATCTATGGTAGAACCGTCACAAGATCTATGGCGGAACTGAAAACCTACCCATCAGAGGAACATGGCGAGTGCGGCAAAACTACAGGCAACAGAAGTCGAGGAACCAGCGGCGGCGAAAGCACAGGCGGCCAAAGGAACAGGTGGTGTCTGAATGGACCACAATGGCAGAAAAATGGCAGGTGCCAGAAATGAACCGAACCGCGCATTCGCCAGTCAGCTCTTTGTTAGACACGCCTACTCTGGTTCTGGCGGAAAAGACCAGTTTTGAAGGCGTGATGGAAACGAGGATAATAACAATTGGAACGAGGACAATGAAGACTTCCAATAATGAGCTTGTTCCGCCTAACCTTGTTTCCGTTTCAGTCTCCGCCCTTGGAGGTATATTTAGCCTGCAAATGTACACACAATAGCGCGGGACAACACGCAACGATACTGAAGTGCCCCCCCCCCCCCCCCCCCCCCTCCCCCCACCACCTATCATATCCCCTTTCTCTTCTCCGCCCGCCACCGCGCGCGCACACACACACCTACGCACCCATCCACACTCGCACGCACACACACACACACACACACACACACACACACACACACACACACACATACACACACACACACACATACGCGCACGCATGCACACACGCACGCACGCACACGCACACGCACGCACGCGCGCGCGCGCGCACACACAACACACACACACACACACACACACACACAGAGAGAGAGAAGAGAGAGAGAGAGAGAGAGAGAGGAGAAGAGAGAGAGAGAGAGAGGAGGAGGGGAGGAGAGAGAGGAGAGAGAGATGCTACCGCTAGCCTGTGCACCATATCTGGTCTCCATGAAAGCGGTATTGATCAATCGACTGAGGGAGGACGGAGAGGGGAGAGAGAGAGGAGGGAGAGGAGAGAGAGAGAGGAGAGAGAGAGAGAGAGAGAGAGAGGGAGAGAGAGAGAGAGAGGAGAGGAGAGCGAGAGAGGAGGAGAGAGAGGAGAGAGAGAGAGAGAGAGGGAGAGGAGAGGGAGAGGGGGGGAGGGAGGGGTACTAGAGGAGAGGAGAGAAGAGGGAGAGAGAGTACTTCAGCACTGACCAAAGAACGTCCTAGGTACTTTCTAACCGACAGAGAGAGAGAGAGAGAGAGAGAGAGAGAGAGAGAGGGAGAGAGGAGAGAGAGAGAGGGAGAGAGGAGAGAGAGGTACTGAGAGAGAGTGAGAGAGGGGTACTGAGAGAGAGAGAGAGAGAGAGAGAGAGAGGAGAGAGAGAGAGAGAGAGAGAGAGAGAGAGAGAGAGAAGGGGTGGATGCACGTGGTTGTTACAGACAAGGAGAGGGTGGGGATGGGGCGCATGAAGAACGAAGTGGAAAGGAAGTAATGGTGGTGGTGGTGGTGGTGGTGGTGATGATGATTGCAATAGAGGAGGTAGCGGCAGCGTTGGTGGGTGTGGTGTGGGTGTGTGTGTGTGTGTGTGTGTGTGATGGATGGGGGGGGGGGGGGGGCATTCTTCTCGGTCATGCGTTTACTGAGGCGCATGTTGCGGTCTGATGAAACTATGTCACGGATCAACAGACCGCAGGAGTTGGGCAAGACCTTGAAGTCTGAAAGCGTCCAGCAGGTTGTTCCTGTTTTTTTTTTTTTGTTTTGTTTTGTTTTTTTTTTATGTTTTGTTTTGTGTTTCATGACTGGAGAAAGCTTGAACGGTTCTGAGAAAAAGACACAATTTTGAGAGGAAATGAAGAAGGTGGGAGTGGGATTGGGGTAGGGGTAGGAGTAGGGGGGGGGGGGGGGGGGGTAGCTGTGAAGAAAAAAGGGACAGAAACAAATGGGGGAAAAATGGAGGGAAACACGGAAGGAAAAGAGGGGAAGAAGGTAGGACCGATAGAAAGAAAGAAAGCAAAGAAAAAAAAAAAAGGAAAGAAATAATATCAGATCTGGAAAAAAAAAAAAAAGATACAGAAGCAAAGAGAGAACAGAACGAAGGGAAAAAGATGGATGGAGGAAGAAATGAACAAAAGAAAGGAACGAGAAAGGAAAAGAAATTAGGAAAGAAAGAAAGAAAGCGAGGAAGGAAAGAAGAAAAGAAAGGAGGAACGAACGATGGAGACAAAAAAAAAAAATCAAGAAAGAATGAACGAAAGAATGAAAGAAAAAAAAAAAGAAGATAGAACGAAAGAAAAAAAAAAATCAAATACGGAAAAAAGAGACAGAAAAAAAAAATGTCTCCAGAAAGAAAACTAGGAACGCAAAAGACACAAAACATAGTTAAAAGAAAGGCAGAAAATTAAAAAAAAAAAAAAAAAAAAAAAAAAAAAAAACGAAACAAGGAAAGAAAGAAAGAAGGAGAAGAACGAATGAAGGAAGAAACACAGAACAGAAGCTGCTTCTTCAAAGTGTGTACAGAATAGCATCATGAGTTTTGAACATCTAAACGAAAGCCATGGTCATCTCACTTTCTGGGATATTCAAAGCATTTTAACATAATCTGTTTGTGCCCTTGGCGGTACCTATAAACGTTTTTTTTCTAAAATTTGCTTCATTTTCCGTCCTCAGTCACTTCGTTTTGAAACTTTACACTTTTGCCCCATCAAAGGGACCATACTAATTAATGAGCTTGCCATGGCATTAGTTGAAAATGAGGGTCAAAAAAATTTTGATGAATAATTTTTCTCCACTTTCATCGCCGAAAAATGTTTTGAATCATAAAGAAGACTGCTGAGGGTATCT
>JADBJO010006899.1:80000-82500 GCA_016801955.1 Conus betulinus
CCTGAGGGTGGCGGGTGGGGTGAGGTGGGGTGAGATGGGGTGGGGGTGGGGGTGGGGGAGGAGACGCTGTCAGTCCCTGCGACACACACACATGCTGTATAGCATAGTTTTCTTCTGGACCGTTTTTCAATGTGACCTCCAAGAAACGTTTTGGCGAGACATAGAAAAACAAAACAAAACAAACCAAAAAGCATATACATTATCACGATGGGAATGTTTGTTTCCTTTCGTTTCTTTTTTTTTTTTTTTTTTTTCTAAACAGATTTTATTAACAACAAAAAAAAAAAGTTTTGGGTTAAGGCCAGGCCAAGTTAGAGTCAGGTGAAAGGGGGGTCCACTTTTAGGTCTGTGTCTTAAGGGGGGATGAACTGTTAGGTCTGTGTCTTAAGGGGGGGTGAACTTTTAGGTCTGTGTCTTAAGGGGGTGAACTTTTAGGTCTGTGTCTTAAGGGGGGTGAACTTTTAGGTCTGTGTCTTAAGGGGTGAACTTTTAGGTCTGTGTTAAGGGATGAACTTTTAGGTCTGTGTCTTAAGGGGGTGAACTTTTAGGTCTGTGTCTTAAGGGGGGATGAACTTTTAGGTCTGTGTCTTAAGGGGGGATGAACTGTTAGGTCTGTGTCTTAAGGGGGGGGGGGGATGAACTGTTAGGTCTGTGTCTAAGGGGGGGGGGGGGGGGGGGGGGGATGAACTTTTAGGTCTGTGTCTTAAGGGGGGGGGGGGGGGGGACGAACTGTTAGGTCTGTGTCTTAAGGGGGATGAAATTTTAGGTCTGTGTCTTTAAGGAAGGGGGGGGTGGGGGTGGGTGGGTGGTGTGTTTTAAGTCTGTGTCTTAAGGGGGGGTGAACTTTTAGGTCTGTGTCTTAAGGGGGTGAACTTTTAGGTCTGTGTCTTAAGGGGTGAACTTTTAGGTCTGTGTCTTAAGGGGGGATGAACTTTTAGGTCTGTGTCTTAAGGGGGGGATGAAATTTTAGGTCTGTGTCTTTAGGGGGGGGGGGGGGGACGGGATGAACTTTTAGGTCTGTGTCTTAAGGGGGGGGGAGATGAACTTTTAGGTCTGTGTCTTGGGGTGGGGGGTGTGTGTGTGTGTGTGTGTGAACGTTTAGGTCTGTGTCTTAGCGGGGGTGAACTTTAGGTCTGTGTCTTAACGGGTGAACTTTTAGGTCTGTGTCTTAACGGGTGAACTTTTAGGTCTGTGTGTCTTATGGGGGTGAACTTTTAGATCTGTGACTTAACGGAAATGAACTTTTAGGTCTGTGTCTTTACGGGGTTGAACCTTTAGGTCTGTGTCTTAAGGGGGTGAACATTATTTAGGTCTGTGTGTCTTATGGGGGGTGAACTTTTAGGTCTGTGTCTTAACGGAGTGAACTTTTAGGTCTGTGTCTTTATGCAGTTGAACTTTTAGGTCTGTGTCTTTATGGGGGTGAACATTTAGGTCTGTGTCTTTATGGGGGGGGTGAACATTTTAGGTCTGTGTCTTTATGGGGTTCAACTTTTAGGTCTGTGTCTTTATGGGGTTGAACCTTTAGGTCTGTGTCTTTATGGGGGTGAGCTTTCAGCTTAGGTCTGTGTCTTTACGGAGTGAACCTTTAGGTCTGTGTCTTTAAGGGGGGTAAACTTTTAGGTCTGTGTCTTAAAGGAAGGGTGAACTTTTAGGTCTGTGATCTTAAACGAGTGAAATTTTTAAGTCTGTGTCTTACGGAGTAACTTTTAGGTCTGTGTCTTCATGGGGGGTGAAATTTTAGGTCTGTGTCTTCGTGGGGGGTGAACTTTTAGGTCTGTGTCTTTACGGATTTAACTTTTAGGTCTGCGTCTTCATGGGGATGAACTTTTAGGTCTGTGTCTTCGTGGGGGTGAACTTTTAGGTCTGTGTCTTTACGGATTTAACTTTTAGGTCTGTGTCTTCATGGGGATGAACTTTTAGGTCTGCGCCTTTACGGATTTAACTTTAGGTCTGTGTCTTTACGGAGTAACTTTTAGGTCTGTGTCTTAAAGGAGTGACTTTTAGGTCTGCGTCTTACGGATTTAACTTTTAGGTCTGTGTCTTCATGGGGGTGAACTTTTAGGTCTGCGTCTTTACGGAGTTAACTTTTAGGTCTGTGCTTTACCGGAGTGAACTTTTGAGTCTGTGCCGGTACGGCGATGACGGATGGGGTGAGCAGTGAGTTGCTTCCAGCAGAAAAAAAAAAAAAATCACCGAAGGAAGAAGGAAGAAAGTTAAAACTCGAGTATAATAGCTCCAAGTCTTCAAAAAGATTTTTTATTTCAACACTGATTTTCAATCATCCACTTTTAAATTTAACGCTCAGCACAAAACCTTTTTGAAAACGCAGCTTTGGAGAATATGCCGACTGCTGAGCTACTCATAAATCCTCCCTGAAGGCCTTCAACATCAGCCACACACACATGGGAGCAGACTGCCCAGGACAGAGACGGGTGGCGATCAGCTGTCCGCAAAGGTGCAGAGACCTGTGAAAGTAACAGAATTGCTGCAGCTGAGCAGC
>JADBJO010006899.1:97500-105000 GCA_016801955.1 Conus betulinus
CCCCCCCGTCTGCGTAATTTCGTTCTTTCTTTCTTCTCTTTAATTCATGCATTTAGCTTGATATGTCAAAGTGAATTTTGCTACGGACTATTTCCTTACTGGTGGCCGTTTTTTTTTTTTTTTTTTTTTTTTTTTATTTTTTTTTTTTTTTTTTTTTAAAATACGTGTGCTATGTGCACGCTATCACGGGTTATCAGCCTCATTCGAGATCACCGTTTTAAAGCGTCATTTAAGATCTAGGTTTAAAAGAGGCAGACAAATTAAACCCGCCCACGACGAGTCTTGTTGCACCGACCCGTGATTCTTTTGCTTCGATGCCGAGTGTGTTTACACACAAGCCACCTTCACACCCATCCCTTACACGCGCACGCACCCACGTACGTACGTAAGCAACCCTACTTCATCTCTGTGTGTGTGTGTGTGTGTGTGTGTGTGTGTGTGTGTGTGTGTGTGTGTGTGTGTGTGTCTGTGTGTGTGTGTGAGTGCGGCAAGGAGTTCTTATAAACATCCTCGTAAACTTTTATGAAGATCCGGTCTAACTATGCCCGAAATGTGCACACACACACACACACACACACACACACACACACACACACACACACACACACACACACACGCACACACACACGCACACACACACACACACACACACACACACACACACACACACAAAAGTTCCAGACACAAAAGCCTGCTCTCCCCGATTTTTGTTCCCCTTGGTCATCGGTATAAACTTCACAGCAACACACATGTCAGTCGACTTTGATTTCAGGCTCATGTCAAAATGTTGATCTCAGGGAAGAGCAGGGGGTCGGTGTTGGCGAAGTGGTTAGCGTCGCGGACTCCCGGCTGGGAGGTCGTGGGTTCGAATCCCATCAGAAGTCATGTGGTTTTTTTTCTGCCCCGACCGGCTCCTACCCAGAGTTGAGTTTGCTGCGGGCTCAGTTGGGAAGACTGGGACCATCAGTCGAGTTTCATCCACTTAATGGATGCGTTTCTGAGAGTGTTGCTCAAATTTCCTGACCAACACTGCAGGTGTCTGTATCTCTCGGGCCTGGTTGACGCCGGGATATATTATGAAAGGAAGCGTAGAGTACAGCCCTGTCATGTAGTCTCAGACCGAAATGGAAATCCGTAGCATCATCTTAATCATCCTCATTCTCATCGATCAGCATAAAAAAAAAGTCTCAAATTCTGTGGCCCTTCATGCCCTGCTCTCATGGTGACCTCAGTTTCGATGTCCTCTCCACGTCTGTGGCCTTGGTTGGTTCCGTCGGGGTCACCGGTATCGGCGAGTCCATGGGGGCTGTCGTTGGACGGACGTGTGGCGCCCTCCGGAGGGGAGAGCTCACTCACGCCGGCTCCGCGACTAAGCAATTATTGTCGTCAGTAGGGGGCTTAGTAGGTGGCGTCCTGCGTATGTTAGATCAGAACAGGCGCCACTGAACACCACTGAAGTGACTCGGCAGCAGTGCAGTGTCTCCTCCGGTGGGTTGCCTCTTGACGACTTGACATTGACTGCTCCCTGTGGATTGCCGGTGCCGGGGCTGTGGCGGGGCCGACGGGGGTGTGGATGTGGACGGGGTGTCGGAATGAGCGGCGTGGGTGCACTGCCTCTGAGGGTGCACACTGAGGTCCACACACTTAGGTCATCTAGGAGGAGGAGTAGGAGGAGTAGGTAAATCTCCCCCCCCCCCTTCCCCTCCCCTCCTCCTCCGTCAAAAATGATTTAGGAAAACAAATTCGAAGGTCTTTCAGAGGGAGATGAGAATTGCTTGAAGGTGAATACACACAACAGGCGGAGAGCAAAATATCACAGGAAAAATACGACTGTTCAATGGGAAGAACCTCTGTTGGGATAGAAACACTGTAAAGAAGAAAAAAAAAAAAAAAAAAACCCACTATCACTGGCCTTTAAATGCAGGTTTATTTTTTTTTGCTGGGAGGGCAGTACCATACATGTAGCATTTTTAGATGGAGCCCCCCTTCTCGTATCGGTCACGATCACTCCACGATTGATCAACGTTAGGTTTTACCTGGTAACCGTCACTTACTTTCCGCGTAACTCTTGTTAAACATATTTTAAAGTTACTTCCCTTCCGCCTAACGATCTTCGATCATTATCCAACAATACACGCAGAGCGAGACGTCACAAGAAAAAGGAACTCTTAAATGGGAAGAAGTGTTTGTTGGGACGTCAATCTACTTTAAACACACACACACACACACACGCACACACACACACACACACACACACACACACACACACACGCACGCGCGCTCGCTCCCTCGCACCCCCCCTCCCCCCCCCCCCCCCCCCCCACCACACACACACACACACACACACACACGCACACACACACACACACCACACACACACACACACACACGCGCGCGCGCGCACACGCACATCCACACACACACACACACAACAACACACACACACACAAAAACGCACGCACGAACGCACGCACATCCGGACGCACACTTTGAAACTGGGAAAAAAAAAAAAAATAAGGGACAGCATCTCTGATGGGAGGTAAATACAGTACAGACGTAACAAAACGTCATATAAAAAAGCACGGATCTTAAATGGGAAGAAGTCTATGTGGGATGTAACTGGAACACACACACACACACACACACACACACACACACACACACACACACACACACCCCTTTATGATAGGTAGATAATCTTCGACAGTGTGAAAGGTCACAGGAAAAGAAAAGATTCGACGAGAGGGGTCCGGGGTTCCCGGGCTTCCACCCTATCTGGAAAAAAAGTGACATTTTTGACACGTCATCCTGTTGCTCCTGCTGGCGGAAAAGCTTCACATCCTGCTTTGGGACTCTCCCCCCATCTCATAAAACTGATCCGCCCTGGAGCCGTTGTGTGGAAGGAAATCTAGTACAGACAAAAGGGAAACAAGATGCAAAGCATATAAAAGTACTCCCAGTTGATCTTGAATACGCGTGTACATACATGTCAGAGCATGTTTACGATGAAAATACCCATGATCCACCAGTCAGTTATTCGATCAAAAGCTATTTTAAAAATCCGTCAAATACAGTACTTTTATAGTTATTTTGCCAAATTAAAAAAAGTCACAATCAAACATGCGTCATAATGTATTTCGTTACGGAGATATTCCATAAAGAAGAAGAACCGTTTTGGGCCGTTATAGCCGTTAGTAACGGCTATTCTGGTAAAATAAAACATCGGACATCATCCGTGACCCATAATGAACATACCTACAAATTTTCAGGAAGATCGGCCCAGAAGTTTGTCTGGAGCGAGTGGAACAACATTTTGACCACGGACAGACACACAGACAGATAGACAGACAGACAGCATTTCTTCGTTCCCATTGTAAAGTACTCCCTGTTCTATAGGAACTGACAGTACAAAAACCAAAATCCCGCAGGGAGGGTAGTGGGGCGGGGTAGGGAGATAACTCTTAAATGGGGACCGTGCTTTTAATGAGAGGTGAATGTCGTATAGATAAAGACAAAAAAACAGCAACGACCTCTAACACAAAAAGTTAAAAGTCTTTCAAGGAGAGGGGTCTGTATTCGGAGGTGTTTTATCATACGGAGGTTTTACAGTCTTCAACACGAACGATGTCAACAAAACTTACCAAACTGGGTCAGGTTGTCCAACTGACGTTTTACGTAGAATGGCAAGAATTACGTCACGCTCAGCCTGATAATGTCCCCTCGTGATTCAGCTGCACAACACACACAGTCATAGACGTTTATATCAATTAATGTGAATGGCGTTCTTGAGATCAAATGACACGAAATAAACAACAACAAAAGAAAAGAAAAAAAAAAAGTGTCAAGTCGCCAAGAATTCTTCTAAAGCTGATTTGAATATATTTTTGTTGTTATTGAAATGTGTCAGTACTGCACATATTTTACAAACAGAAGCAATGAGAGAGAGAGAGAGAGAGAGAGGAGAGAGAGAGAGAGAGAGAGAGAGAGCACGCACGCAAACACACACACACACACACACACACACACACACACACACACACACACACACATGGAACAGAAGGAGAAGGAACAGAGAGGAGTTTGACAGTAATTGAAAACAAACAAACAAAAAAGAGCCCCCCCCCCCCCCCCCCCCCCACACACACACACACACACACACACTTTATGATGGGCAAACAGCACTACGGAAAACCTTTATGAACGGGCAAATTTAATTACGGAAAACCTTCCTGAAATGGCAATTACCATCACGGAAAACCTTTATGAACGGGCAAATACCATTACGGAAAACCTTTATGAACGGGTAAATACCATTATGAAAAATCCTTATGAACGGGCAAATACCATTACGGAAAACTTTTATAAAATGGCAAATATCATTTGGGAAAACCTTTATGAACAGGCAAATACTATTGCAGAAAACCATTATGAACGTGCAAATACGATTGCGGAAAACCTTTATGATCAGGCAAATACTATTGTATAAAACCTTTATGAACAGGCAAATAAGCTTACTATTGCAGAAAACCTTTATGACCAGGCAAATACTATTGCAGAAACTTTGTTAACGGGCAAATACTATTGCTGAAAACCTTTGTTAACGGGCAAATACTATTGCAAAAAAACTTTATTAACGTGCAAATAATGTTGCAGAAAACCCTTATTAACGGCACATACCGTTGAAGAAAAACCTTTATGACCAGGCAAATACCATTGCAGAAATCCTTTATGAACGGGCAAATACTATTGCAGAAATCCTTTAAGAACAGGCGAACATACTGCTGTTTTCTCTCCCCATCTTTGCTGTTTGATCGAACTATGAATGCACGAGATCGTTGCGTACGTACGTGGTGCGTGTGCGTGCGTGCGTGCGTGTGTGTGTGTGTGCAAATTAATGAGAAAGAGCGTGGTTCACTTCGATCAATCGTGCGGCACTTTTCAATGCCGAAGGCCCTTCCTTCCGACAGGAGAGCATTACTATTTTAACTGCAGGGGATGTCAGCGGGACTGGGGGTGGGGGGTGGAGGGTGAAGGGGTGGGTGTAGTGTAGGGAGAGGGTGGGGAATGGGTGGGATAGATGGATACAATAAGAAGAGAGGTTCTTTTTCGACCTCCAGCCCTTAATGACTATATTCCTCTAAGTCTCTTGGCGTGAAATGGAATTATAAACGCAAAAGAGCTGAATTACAAACTAAACTGTTCAAACTTCGTCTGCTTAAAACAAACAACAAACAAACAAACAAACACACACACGCAAACAAACTAGACTAGGTAGGGTTGGGAGAGCAGTATAGGTGGATGAGAGAGAGAGAGAGAGAGAGGTCCCACCATTGCGTTAAAGGGGACTTCACTCCTCCACAACTAAACGGCGACATCACTGAATGTCCTCTTGACGGCATAGTAATGGTAATGGTAAGCGTGCACGCGCGCCCAGACAAAGCGACGGGAAGCGGAAAGCCTAATCTGTCCTCCACAACAGGTGCGCGCGCCATTGTTGTGACGTCTCAACGGACTGTTTAGACTCTGAACATGAACATGGCGACCGGCGAAAGTGTTTCCTTGTAGGAGAGCCATTGCAAATCGATAACCTCGCCACCGAAGCCCCGAACACGGTCAACGGGAGGAAGAGGGTGGGGTGGGGGTGGCGGATATCAACCCCTCAATCTGGGGGGGGGGGGGGGGGGGGGGGGGGGGGGGGGGCGTGGGCGCGGGGGAGAGGGTTGGGTGAGATGTGAGGAAGAAGGATGGTGGGAGAAGGAGGGATATAATTGAGGGCGAATGGGGGGGGGGGGGGGGGGGGGGGAGGGGAGGGGAGAAGGGGTAGGAGGGTGAAGGGTGAAGGGGGGGGGGGGGGGGGGGGGCTTACAGTTCAGTTCATGCTGTGTATATCCCAGCCGATCGCCAGGGCTACAAATGGAATGGGGGGGTAGGGGTGGGGGTGGGGGTGGGGGTGAGGGAAGGCTTCCAGCGGTTGTCAGGTGATACGTCAACACTGCTATCGCCTGTACCACCTACATCAGCTGCAAAGAGGAAAAGATACTGGAGATCTCCCCCCCCCCCCCCCCCCCACCCCCCCACCCCACTCCCCGCCTCCCAAATCCTCCGCCCCTCATTCCTACCCCCTCTCACCCCCCCCCCCCCTCACCCCCTCCCCCTTTCCGTTCCCCACGGGTCCAAATTAATGATGATGATCAGCTTCAAGCCTCTCTGCCACGTACAGTTCAGCCGCAGGCGATACTGAATAAAACATCCCCCCCCCCCCCCCCCCCCCCACACACACACCTTACGCAAAACCCAAAGGCCCTACAAGCACAACACACAGCGGTTAGCCCGCTACTTTCTTATTACCTGCCTGCAGCACTATTCCCATCGTCAGGTGACAAGTAGGTGACATCTGACTGGCATACGAGTCAGTCGATGCTCTGGGCACCACTACAAAAATCTGTGTGTTAATTGTCAGGAAGACCTGGGGCGTACTTTTCGTTCGAATCCACTATAAACAGGGGTGGTTGGAGAGACAGACAGAGAGAGAGAGAGACAGTGAGAGAGAGAGAGAGAGAGAGAGAGAGAGAGAGAGAGAGAGAGAGCGAGAGAGAGAGAGAGAGAGAGAGAGAGAGAGAGAGAATTTTTTTAAATGAGGGATAAAAAAAAATAAGCACAACACAGGCCTTTTTTTTTGCATCTTTCCCTCAATAAAGCAAAAAGAAAGGAAAAAAAAAAAAGGATAATATGTGACTTTAACATAACGAACCAACTACATAGTGAAAAGAATACTAAACTGAAATACAAAAGACAATCCAAAAATATGACAGTCAATCTTACACACACACAGAGAGAGAGAGAGAGAGAGAGAGAGAGAGAGAGAGAGAGAGAGAGAGAGAGAGAGAGAAGAGAGAGAGAGAGAGAGAGGCGGAGGATCAGGAAACGGTCTGCCAGCACTTTAACCAACAGAAAAGGCTTGTAATAAGGATATGATGTGTTGTCGCACCACACACGTGGAACTTCCAGAGAAATCGTTCTGCACTCATTCTGCCAGGCAGGACTGACGTATTGTTTTGTTCGGTGAACTGATTCACCACCACCTCCTGCACCCAGGTTATGTTTTCAGCTGCGTCCCGTTTGTTTGTTGGTTTGGTTGTCAGCAAGAAAACGCAAAAAAAAAAAAAAACAAAAAAAACAACAACAACAAAACAAAAAAAAAAAAACCCCACACACACAACAAAAAAACAAAACAAAACAAAAAACAAATGTTTCTACAGATGTGTACAGATTGCAAAAAGAAAAAAAAAAAGAAAAAAAAGGATAATAATAGGTGACTTCAAAATAAACGAACCAATTAAATAGTGAAAAGAATACTAGACTGAAATACAAAAGGCAATCCAACGTGCGTGTGCGTGCGTGCGTGTGTGTGTGTGTGTGTGTGTGTGTGTGTGTGTGTGTGTGTGAAATTCATAAAAAGTTTGAATATGTTCATGAATGTATTTACACCCGTGTGTGAAA
>JADBJO010006899.1:107500-112500 GCA_016801955.1 Conus betulinus
CAACAACAAAAAAAAAAAAAAGGAAAAAAAGGGGGGGTGGGGGTGGGGGTGGGGGGGGAGGGGGAGGGGGAGGGCGAAAAGGGATTGGGGATTGGGAGGGGAGGGGGGAGGGGGGAGAGGAGCTTTTTTTTTTCCCCCCGCTCTAAGCGCTGATCAAAACTGGGGAACTGGACAGGGTATTTTCTTGAGCACACATGGTATATAGGACTACTGACGAACTCTGCAGAGCTTACCATTTCGCCTCTGACTTTCATTTAGATGACGGTAACGACGAGAACGGTTATCTGGTCATTTTAACTTATTTGAAATGTGTACATTCAATGATACAATACGACAGACAGAGTGTGTGGGCGTGTCTGTGTGTCAGGAGAGAGAGAGAGAGAGAGAGGAGAGAGAGAGAGAGAGAGAGAGAGAGAGAGATCGAGAGATCGCCTGTTTATCTTTTCCATGCGTACATTCAATAACACAATACTACAGTGTGTGTGTGAGTGAGTGAGTGAGTGAGTGTGTGTGTGTGTGTGTGTGTGTGTGTGTGGTGTGCGTGCGTGCGGTGCGTGCGTGCGTGTGTGCGCGCGCGCGCGTGCGTGCGTGGGTGTGGTGGGTGGGTGGGTGGTGTGGGTGGTGGTGGTGGTGTGTGTGTATGTTTTGTGTGTGTGTGTTGGCATGTGCGTATTGTGTGTGTGAGAGAGAAAGAAAAGAGAGACTGAGAGAGAGAGAGAGAGAGAGAGAGAGAGAGAAAGAGAGAGAGAGAGAGAGAGAGAGATGTGAGAGGGGTTAACTAAAAAAACAAAACAAATGAAATAATACAAAAACAAAAACAAAAATTTGCGAGAAGAGCTCTTGTTGATAACTGAATCCCCCCCCCACCCCCCCCCCCCCCCCCCCCCCCCCCCCCCCCCCCCCCCCCCCCCTATCAAAAACTACCCCCTTCGACGAAAGACCTCTCGGCCAAAGTCAGCTCGGCGAGAATCACTCGGTAACAGTCCAGGTCTCCGAGTCACTCGAGCTATTAACGGTCATGCTGAGCATCAGGATATGCCTCTGTGAGCGTTACATCAAGCTCTCCCAGATATCGTACAGATCTGCTTCCTTTTCAATCTTTTCTTGTCCAACTAGTCCTGAAATAGATTTATAGTTTTACAAATCTTACTATAGCAGCAGCAGCAGCAGCAGCAGCAGAAATAGGACAGTATTGTGAGGCGATAGGTGACGGGGGAGATGAGGATGCGAAATGCTCCGAAAGACCCCACAATGCCATTCTTACATACCTCTAGCTCTCCTGATCTCGAGACCGCTTCCGGGAACGGAAGTCACTGTAGTTCTAGAGAATGTGCTTTTAACGTCAAGAGTTTCAGTTTCTTCATAGAGGTGTTACTGCGTGAGAACTAGCGCTAATGATATGCTACGAACGTATCTGCTATGTTTAGAGACGTCACTGCGCAGGATGTGCAGCTGATGGATACATGAAATAATGACCAAGGTGAGAGGATTTAAGGCGAGCGTGCATCTCATGAATACAACAAGAGAACGAAACTAATGGATGCTAGACTATATTGTGTACATTGTATCGCACTGCTCAACGCAACTTTATTATCACAACAGATTTCTCTTTGCGAAATTCGTGCTGCTCTCGTAGCATAGACTTCTTCGTCACTGCATAACGCTACCCACACATTTTCCTCTTCCTCCATCTTCTGACCGCGTCCTGTTGCTTACTCACTAATTTTCCATCGAATTTTGCCAGGAATATGAACCACTGCCTAACGCCACCCACCTTTTCTTCGTTCTTTCGTGTTGTTTACTTAAAAAAAAAACAAAACTTTCGATAGCAATTTGCCGGGAATAACCATTTAACGTTCTTCTGCCGTGGGTTATTTTGCGTGCGCTACGATTCACGCTGGTGGAGACGAGACTGAGGCTCTCTTGTGTCGCTGGTAACCACGCAACCAATACTTAACTGCCGCACGTGCCGAGTAAGCCCAACACGACAATCCGACCTGGAAAAGATTGGGTTCTGCGAGATTCGACTTGCGCATGACGCGCCACATGAAGAGAGAGAGAGAGAGAGAGAGAGAGAGAGAGAGAGAGAGAGAGAGAGAGAGAGAGAGACGAGAGAGACAGACAGACAGACAGACAGACAGACTACGGGATCGGTCGCGCCCGAGGTAACAGTGATCGCGCCATCCGCCGATTTCCACCGATGTACTACTAGGGGGAGGGAAGCGGGGAGGAGGGGGGGGGGGTGGGGGGGGTGGGGGGGAGATCACATATCCGTGTACGGAACGTCACATTAGCCACCTGGAACGTAAGAACATTCGAGCAGGTTGGACATCTGAAAAGAACTGATCCATGAACTATGGATCGATGCCCCCCTGGCATATTCTGGGCCTTGGCGAAATTAGATGGAAGAAGAGCTGGGAAGTACAGACAGAAGAAGGAGACAGTCCTGTGCTTTAATGGAGGAAAAAAAAAAGTAGACAAATATTTGCGTAGAGTCGAGTATTTACTTTGCAACAGCCTCGGGACCGCTGCACGGAGCTGCCGGATGTTCCCTCTGTCTCCATCAGGATCATGACCACCTGCCCGCCAGCGAACCCAGTCAGCCCGATGGAAGTACAGCAGTGATGTCACATGCTTCCACGTCAGCCTAGGATGATGATCCGGGGGGAAGAATTCCATGCTCGTTTTTCAAACGGTCATCAAGAGGAAAATACCCTCGTCGTTCAGGCTGAAGAGAATGCCAAGGTTAGAGCAGATGAGTAAAAAAAAAAAAAAAAAAAGAGAGAGAGAGAGAGAGAGAGAGAGAGAGAGAGAGAGAGAGAGAGAGAGAGAGAGAGCGCACCTGGAAACTACACCTGGTTCAAGTCACCAGTTACAATGACCTGCTTCTTGCCAACACTCTTGGTGAGTGTCCAACATCCAGAGAGATGGATACAGCACTTCCCAAACGGCCAGTATCGAAGCCAGGTAGACCATGTCCTTGTGAAGAGCACACCAACACACTTCTGACATCAACAAACAGTCAAATAAGAACATTTCCCAGAAGTTCAACTTGACGGTGATCACGACTTTATCATCAGCCTTTAAGCACGGCTTTGAAGAACGACAACAGATTTGAAGAACAGCCGTTTAAAATTCAATCTTGACACACTGAACGATGCTAACTTTGGCGAACAGTTTCAGACAGCGGCAGGAGGAAAATTCGCCCCTCCCTTCTACTACCACTTGAAGACACTGACGCCCTAATAATTTCATACGAGTGATGACTGAAGCCGCAACAGATCTCCAAGGAATAAGCCGATTGAAATACAAGTCGTGGATCAACAGCAATAAACTGAAGATACGTGACACTACGGGGAGCTTAAAACTGCATAAGAAGACTGAGGGGGGGGGGGAGTGACAGCAGGGATGGGGTGGGCTTACAGTGATAACAAAAGAGGATCAGTCGAGAAAGGGAGAACGCAGAGAGAGAAGCTGGGTGGAACAAAGCGTGATTACATGGAGAAACTCGTCGACGATAAATGACACACACAGAAGGCTTTTAAGGGTCTTCAAGACTTGAGCAAACAGAAGCAAAGCGAAGTCTGCACCTTTCAAGACAAAGACGGCACAGAGGAGGAAGACATCAAGGTGGACAGAATATTGCCTTGAGCTGTACGACAACCAGAAGCAAAGGAGGATGCAAAAGTTCTACCAGTGTAAGGATCACCAAATAAAGATGTCTTTCAAACGCTCCGTGACAAAAACAGCGGCAGTGAACTCGCTCGCTGAAATGTGGTGACGCTGCAGGAATTGACAAAACTTGGGCAGAACTCTTGAAGCAAGAGGGAGAGGGTAGTAACTGATCTGCAACAGCTATCTGTGGCAAACCTCGGCACACTGGCGAGCGGTCCACGCCATTTACACAATCACTTATCGTTATTACCCCCTCCCAAGAAAGAACATCTCCAACACTCAGAACTACCGTGCGTTAGTCTCGGATCAGCAATGCCAGCATAGCGATGCTCAAAATGATTTTGAACAGATCACAGCCGCAAGCAGATACCAGTACAGATGAAGAACAGAGTGGAAATCGCTAAAGTAGAAGCGCCATGGAACAGATCTTCAACCTGCAAACACTTTACCGGAAACACCTTCAACATCAGAATGAGTTCTGCTGAGTCGTCACAGACATCAAGAAGGCATTCAACAGAATCTGGCTAGAGGTGCTACGGGCCACAACGAAAAAAGCTAGTATCGGGAAAAGCGAAATGAGACTATCCAGCAACTCCACTCCCAAAGTGACTAAGGCAGTGCTTACACAGGTTGCTGCCGGAAAAGTGGCTTCATACTTCAATTGGAGTTCGACAGGGTTACTTATTATCTCCGACATATTAAATATATTCCTGGAACACATCGTGTTTAGTGCGCTTCAAGATCACGTCGGTATGGTCAGGTCTAAAGGAAGAGCCACTACGAACCTTCGCTTTGCAGACGACAGCTATGGTCTGGCAGGCAATGAACAAGAAGCCGCCAAACTGGTTCAAAGTCTGTATAAAACAACAAGATACTGTACTGAAATCGATGCCATGAAGCCGCACCACCGCCATCAATACTTATGAAACTGTCCATAGACGGAAGCAAGAGGTTCCCAACAACAATTCACTTACCTACGTTCCATCATCACAGACTTCCCATAAAGTTCAATCCAAATCCACCAAAATGTTTTCAAGTTCTCTTGTAGATTAACGGGCACACACACACACACACACACACACACACACACACACACACACACACACACACACACACACTTTCTCTTTCTCTCTCTCTCTCTCTTACACACACACACACACACACACACACACACACACACACACACACACACACACGCGAGCGCGCGCGCGCGCAAACGCACACACACACGACTGAATAATACAGTTCTGTTTCTCTGCGCCTCCAGGCTCTGGTGATCATTGATTTCATGAGTTGGCTGACTGCCTGAGGGAAGGACACGCATT
>JADBJO010006899.1:120000-123675 GCA_016801955.1 Conus betulinus
AGAGAGAGACGAGAGAGAGAGAGAGGACCGAGCAAAGAGTGAGGGGGGGGGGGAGAGGGAGGGAGAGAGAGAAAGAGGAGAGGGGGAAGAGAGAGAGAGAGAGAGGTGGGGGAGGGAGAGGAGAGTGACGGAGGAGAGAGAGAGATTAGAGGACCGAGAGAGAGAGAGAGAGAGAGAGAGGGAGAGAGGGAGAAAGAGAGAGGGAGGAGGGAGAGAGAGGGGACCGAGAAAGAGAGAGAGAGAGAGAGAGGGGTGGGGTAGAGAGAGAAAGAGCGAAAGGGAGGGGAAGAGAGAGAGATAGAGAGAGGGGGGACCGAGAAAGAGAGAGAGGGGAAGAGAGAGAGAGAGAAACGGGAAGATAGAAGAGAGAGAGAAAACGAACGAAATTTTATTTAACCCAGCGTAATGAGATAAGCAAACTGCACATTTTTTTTTTCCCACCCAACCCTGGCGGAAAAATAAGAGAATGAAAAAAACAAAACAAAAACAAAACAAAAACAAAACAAACAAACAAACAAACAAAAAACCCATGCAAAACACACTAGTCAAATATAGCAGCAGAAAGGGGAAAAGTGAATACACTAGTCGACATGAAAATTATAAGAAGGAACAGACTACTACTACTACAAAAGCAAACAACACACTCATTCATGCATTCACATGTGCGCGCGCAGGCACACACACACACACACACCACACACACACACACACACACACACAACATGAAGGGATTGAGAGAGAGAGAGAGAGAGAGAGAGAGAGGAGAGAGGAGAGGGGGGAGAGACAGAAGAGAGAGAGAGAGAGAGAGAGAGAGAGAGAGAGAGACAGACAGACAGACAGACAGAAGAGAGAGAGAGAGAAGAGATTGAAGGAGAGAGAAAGAGAGAAAAAGAGAGGGTACAGAGAGAAAGAGATAGAGAGAGAGAGAGAGGGGGGAGGGGAGAGAGAGAGAGAGAACAGACGAGAGGAGAGAGACAGAGAGAGTGTGTGAGAGACAGAGAGATAGACAGATAGTAGAGAGAGGAAGACAGAGAGAAAGAAGGGGAGAGCGAGACAGAGAGAGAGAGAGAGACGAGAGAGAGAGAGGAGAAACAGAGAGAGAGATAGAGAGGAAAGAGAGGAGAGAGAGAAAGAGAGAGAGAGAAGATGAGAGAGAGAGAGAGAGGAGCCACCAGCCAGCCAGCAGCCAGCCAGAACAGGGGCGGATGTCACACCCGGAGTGAGAGGTCACGACAAGAAAGTCGGGGTGCACTAACCCTGCTGCAGATGGTGTACGAAAAAAAAAAAAAAAAAAAAAAAAAAAAAAAAGAAAGAAAACAAAACAAAACAAAGGAAGGGATGGTGGATGGGGACAAAGATGCAGATGACTGACGTAAAAAACCGGGTAAACCAGGAGGGGGGAAGGGGGGGGGGAGAGTGGGGGAGGACGCCGAGTTGTTAAAACAGAGGCGCTGGGGGGGGGGGGGGGGGGGGGGGGGAGGGGGAGGGGGTTCGGGAGGGGAGAGTGTGGTCCCACTGGAGTCTGTAAGGTGCAATGGAGGCCTCTCCTGACAGATTAAGTGTCTATAGTGTAAGCATTTGTAAATCCTTTTTTTTTTTTTTTCTTTTTTTTTTTTGAGAAGGTAGAGGGGTTGGAATGAAGCCATATATTCCTCCCATCCACACCTGGAGAGGAGAGATAGAGAGAAGAGAGAGAGAGAGAGAGAGAGAGAGAGAGAGAGAGAGAGAGAGAGAGAATTGATTGATTGATTGACTGACTGATCTTTAATATTACAAGAATGAGGATTCTAGGCCAAAGTCTAGTCTTACAATCTGTCCTTTGTCATGCTTACATTATGTCAACACACGTCATTCATACTGACAATTCAACATAGCAATACTGTAATCTAATTCTACAACGATAAACCAAACTATTCATAAAAGTAATGATCACACACACACACACACCACACACACACACACACACACACACATATATATAATATATATATATATACATATATATATATATATAGAGAGAGAGATACATACATACATACATATATATTATATATAATATATATATATATATTATATATATAATATATATATATATATATATATATAATGACCTGGGCATGGTGAAACAGAAGGAAACTTACAGACAAACAAACAAAACTACAAAGAGAATTGAACTTCTAGCGCTCAGATTCATTCAACTGAGCCGAAAAGAACGCTTCTTAAAAGTCTTGTACAAGTCTACGCATACATTTTTGATGCTTACCCTAGTTTTAAGTAAGACAGCTTGAAATGGACTAGGCCTCTCATAGAGAATCTCGGTGGGACCAGGCTTGTAAATTAAGAATCACAGGAAAAAACAGAGCAAGAAATGTTTCGAATACTTGCAGACGAGAAAGCGCTGACGTCTGGTAGTATTCGTGGTGTTTGGTATTCTGAATCTAAACCTTATCTGTTACATTTCCTATGTCTATGAATATTTCGGTAAAAAAAGATATTCCTCGTAACTCTCGCCCAAACTTTGATGTTCTATAAAAGAATGACTTGTCTCTCATTACTCTGATTGTTTTTATGCCAGTTTTGCTGACGTTTTATTCATTATTTAGACTATTTTCTTTAATTAGCTGAGACAACAACGACAAAAAAAAAAAAGTATTATCAGTGAAATCACTCTCAAATCGCAAACCTCTCCAAAGTAATGGACTTCATCTGTTGATAGCAGCCAACACGCCAGAATTTTCTACAATTTCTTTGTTTTCTTTTCTTTTTTTTGCGGGTGGTGATAGGGGTAGGGAGAGTGGGGTGGGGGTGGGGGGGGGTAGAGGGGTGAACAAGAAGGGGGAGGGGGTAGGGGGGAGGGGAGGGTCCTGTAGTCTTGGTTTTCAAGCAATGGTAACATAAAAACCTTTTCCAGTTCTGTAGTCTTGCATAGACTTTTTTTTTTTCTTTTCTGTTCTGTTTTTTTTTTTTTTCATTCCTTTCTTGTTTTTTCTTCCTTCCTTTCTTTCTTTCTTTCTTCGTTTCTTTCTTTCTTTCTTCTTTCTTTCTTTCGTTCTTATCTTTTTTTTTTAAGTAGCATTTATTAGTTCGTGTTCAGCACACCAGCAAAATTCCCTAACTTTTCCCTGAAACGTCTCGCCAAAATGACATTTTCCCCTACTTTACAGGAACTGAAAACCACCTACAGCGCGTTCCATATCTTTGCAGTTTTTCCTGACTCATACGGACCCGAGTTTCCTTGTGATGATCAAAAGTTGCTGTTTCTTTTGAAATGGAGACTGGGCAAAATTGAGATCACCTTTTCCGGGTAAGTCCCAAAACACCACACACACACACACACACACACACACACACACCCACACACACACCACACACACACACACACACACGAACTGCGCGCGTACACACACATACACCACTCACACACACACACACACACACACACACACACACACACACACACACACACACACACACCACCAAACCCCAGCAGAGGGAAACTGATGGGAAATGAAAATCCTCCCGTGTCAAAGCTAATCAGCAAAACGGAGGGGGTTGGGGTGGGGGGTGGGGGGAAGGGACCCCTCCCCCACCTCCCTCCACACACACACACACACACACACACACACACACACACACACACACACACACACATCAGCACCAAACAAACATTGCAGC
>JADBJO010006900.1:0-5000 GCA_016801955.1 Conus betulinus
TGACATTGTGAGATCAAGAAGTGAGTGAAACAATAGGGCTTTGACATCGTCTGTGAGAACAAGAGTGAGTGGAACAATAGGGCTTTGACATCGTCTGTGAGAACAAGAAGTGAGTGGAACAAATAGGGCTTTGATATCGTCTGTGAGAACAAGAAGTGAGTGGAACAATAGGGCTTTGACATCGTCTGTGAGAACAAGAAGTGAGTGGAACAATAGGGCTTTGACATTGTCTGTGAGAACAAGAAGTGAGTGGAACAATAGGGCTTTGACATTGTCTGTGAGAACAAGAAGTGAGTGGGACAGTGGGACCATCTTTGTGAGCCTAGACCTTTTTTTTTTTCATGTAACACTACAGTATGTATAGTCAGAGCCTGTAACCTTGTTGGTAGTTGTGCTAAGTGGGTAGTGCACTATCCAAAGATGTGAATGAACCAAACATGTGGTCAGATCTAAGTTTACCCTTGTGGTAAGGGGTGGGGTGGGGGGGAGTGGTAGGGGAGAGTACCTGCTGTATAAGCAACTCAAACCATGGACTTTTCATTTTATCTATTTCTGCTCTTGAAAGATAATCTGTTGAAGAAAAGAAGCTTTTCTGAATTTTAGTGTGAAGCATCTCTCTGACAATAGATTATCATAAGGGAGTAAATATAAATAAACCCTAAGTGCATGGATTTGGGTGCTTATAAGGTTTTGTTTTGTTTGTTGTTGTTTTTTTTTTTTTTATCTGCCCATACCATTGGCACTGAGGTGGTAGTCTGAGTGCTAGTCTTTTGGTTGAGATGGAAAGCTGAAGTCCTGTGTGCAGCAGTTGCTTTGTGTACATCAAAGAGCCCACGACAACAAAGGACTTGTGCTGTGTGACTTACTTGACTTAGTCCTCTTCGTTCTGATCGGAACACAGGGCCCACACTGCAGATCTCCATCTCGGTCTGTCTTGGGCTGTTCTCTTGGTTTCACCCTGGGTCATGTTGTTGTACTTGAGTTCTGCCTGTAGGGTTCTAAATCCAATCCGTGTGATGGTCTTGGGGAAGAGAAGGTTCTGCAGATCAGCTCCGCGATGGGTTTGGCTGGTCCGCTTCATATGCTCTCCCCCTGGTCGTTTCCCTTGGTCTCTGATGTTCATCTTGAAGTGCTGGTTTCTGTAGCTGTAGCTTTCTTCATGGGGTGGGGGTGCTAACCCCATGCCCAACCCTCCTCCTTTTGCAACCGGGCTTGAGACTGGCTTACTCGGAGTTTGTGTGCTCTGTACTTGCTGTAAAATAAAAATCGAAATTGGTGTCGCCATGAGACATGGGCAGCTGTCATGGTGACGCCAGTTTCAATTTGCTCTCCACCTCCAAGGCTGTGATGAACTTATGCCCCAAGCCTGTGGTGTCAGCAGATTCATGGTGACTGCCACCAGTGGAGCATAGTACTGGTCCCCACTCAACGGGGATGACTCCGTGGCAGAGCAGTTATGATCAGAAGGGGAGGGGTGAAAGGTGACACTGTATGTGTGGTGATGTGCACATTGCCGCCAAAAGTGATTAAGCTGCAGGTGCAGATTTTAAAAGGTATCTTGTAAATAAACGAATTACAAGACAGAACAAGGCATTTCAACCATTTAGGTCTTCTTCAGGCAAGATAAACAACACCCAGGACAACGATAGTGAAGAACGAGCAAGCACTTACCTTCTCAAGATGGGCGTTGATTGAAAGCAAGGCTGTTGGGAAGGAGACAGTGCAAGTTAAAACAGTACTGATGGTAATGTTGACACTGATAGCAATAACCTCACTTTGCAGCTCACTGCAGGTGAAGGGTTTGGTGTGGTGGCTGCATGATAGCCTGACTGGTGGGAGAGCTTTCTTCACAGCACTGACACAGCAACCAGACAGCAGGAACCTGGGTGTGGCTGTGGAAAGGGGAGTTGATTTGACCAGTGCAGAAGGAATGTGGTGGATTCTCCCGTCGTGTCTGACGGGTGAGTAGGCAGGCAGGTCGTCTGCTGATTGTGGGTCCTCATGTGGGAATGAAGACCAACTCCTGAGGCACAACGTCCTCCACAGACGCTGCATGGAATGGAGTCCTGCAAGAACGGGCCCCTGCCCATGGGAGGAATGTATTGAAATGAGGAACGGGGTAACACAAACAAAGAAGGAATAAAGAATAAACCCAAGTGAGTTACCGTTTTTTAGGTGCCTTTTTTGTGTGTAAAAAGAATAGATATGTGATGTGGGTGTGTTGGGGTTGAGCAGAGTGCTGTGAAGGGATCCATCACCAGAGGAAACGCTGCCTCCACCCCTGCTGTCTGTTTCAGGTCTCTACGCTTTGTCCTGTATTCCTTGATGACCCTGCTGCTCCTGTCTCACAGTGCCAAGACCTTTGTCCGAAACTATGACTGGTCAGTGGGTGTTCTGTGTGTTGACTTGTCTCTGGCTACCACAGCTGGACACTTTGGGGTTTTTTTTTTTTTTCTTCCAGTTCTTCTTTCTCCTGCCCTTCCTCACTCACTGCTTTTTTAGCGTGTGTGTGTGTGTGTGTGTGTGTGTGTGCGTGTGTGTGTGTGTGTGTGTGTGTGTGTGTGTGTGTTCATGTGTGTGTGTGTGTGCGTGCGTGCGTGTGTCTGTGTGTGTGTGTGTGTATGCATGTGTGTGTGTGTGTGTGCATGTGTGTGTGCATGTGTGTGTGTGTGTGTGTGCGTGTGTGTGCGTGTATGTGTGTGTGTGCATGTATGCATACATAGGTGTATAAGACAGCAACAGTAAATTTACAAGAACATGTGCATGCCTAGAAAACAAGTACAGTCAAGTCCTCAGTAACCCCAAACCAATAAACCATGATTTCAGTGTACATGACAGTACCTTGGGTCAAATTCTGGGTAAAGCCAGGTTAAAAAAAAAAAAAAAAAAAACCTTTTGGCAGCAGTAGGTCATCTAGGAGTCATGACCTGGATGCAGCCTGGCCCCCTTGGAGTGTAAGTTGTTCAGGGCTGAAACGTTCATCTTGGGGAAGAAGGGCGAGTCTTCTCTGATGACCTTCTGCTGTTAAGCTCTCACTGCGGTTTCTTCCTACAGAAAACCATGGTTGCTTTTGGAAGAAAAAGTTGGGGGGGAGGGGGGGGGGAGAGTAGAGAGTCTGGATATGACTGATGCTGGTTGTGTCGCATGGAACAAACATGTCCAGGCAGAGTTTGTCATTGACATGAGCGCGGTGGTTGTGTCGGCAGGCTGTCAGAGTACACCATCTTCCGGGCGGCCCTGAAGGTGAACCGCGACAACGCCAAGCTGTGGAACAACGTGGGCCATGCACTGGAGAAGGTGAACAATTACCAAGAGGCCCTCGACTACTTTGAGAAGGCGGCCAGGTAAGACTGGAATTTGCAACATCCATTGGGTGTTCAGAGCTGCCAGCCATCCCGCTTTCAGCGGAATTTATTACACTCCAATGCACGCCAATTCCACTATTCTGCTTGGGGCAAAAAAAAATTCTACTCACGAAAAAAAAAAAAAGTTTGTTTATTCAGAGAGTTTGAACATCTGCTGTTCATTTAGCCAAAAGCTGTTTGGAAACTTACTTTCGGTTCAGTTTCTTTTGTCGCCATCATGTCAAAAACGACCTACTGGAACAGTTAACCCTGATGCAGAAAAGAAGAAAAAGAAATTAGGTTGCTTTCTGATGTCATGATGGGACCACTGCTGATCCCAGTCAGCAGTTCAGCCTGCAGAAGTGTTCAGCCTTGTCAGGAAGAACCTCACAGATTTTTGTCCGTCCTTGGGTCAAGACACTACAGAGGCACTGATGATCCTGAAGTACAGAAATGAGGCAAGTCATGAGAGGAAACTTAGTGACGGTGTGCTTCAAAAAGAGCAACAATGTATTGGCTGAGACGGTGATTCGATGAAAGCTCCTCACAAAAGGATAGAAAATAAAGTGTCTGGAATACCATTGTTTTGTTTTGGGTGCAGCAGCATATGTGTTCCTCTTAACTGTCAGAAGTTCTCAGTTTTCAAAAAGTGTTTCTCTCCAGTCTCTTCAGAGGTTGGCAGCTCTGAGTATTGGAGGACTGGCGCTGTGTGAAGCTGGCTGTTGAGTGCTCTGTGGTCTGTTTAACTTTTATATGGTATGTTGCGCAGTGTTGTGTTGTGACATACTGTTTTGTTTTTTTTTTACTAATCTTGTCAGTGGGTTTATATTACTTGTATGAAAAATGATAATGTAAGTTGTGTGCAAGAATGTGACGCATATACTGTGACACAAAAAATACACTGTGTATGGACAAGGATCCAAGAGGTATGTGAGTGTGTGTGATCAGTAAGTGTCGGTGACACAGAAAGTGTAATAGACACTGTGATCACTACACTCTGCATCAAACTGACCCACTGCATGTGATGCACAGCGTACAGCCGGACGACATTGGAGCGCACATCAACGTGGGCCGCACCTATGTCAACCTCAACCTGTCGGCCCCTGCGGAGAAAGCCTACCACCGTGCCATCGCCCTCTTCCCCCCTGTCATCAAAGGTGAAACAGCTGTTCACTATCACCATCGTGTGGCAAAGGAAGGTTGGCTGAGCTGGCCTTCTGTGTGGCCATTGGTCATGTGTAGCCTTGTTTGGTGGTTGCGTGAGTGTGTTGTGTCTTGTGTGTGTGTGTGTGTGTGTGTGTGTGTGTGTGTGTGTGTGTGTGTGTGTGTGTGTGTGTGTGTGTGTGTGTGATTGCAATGGTAACATAGTTTGAGCTTGTTGCTATGGATCAGTACATGGTATTAGTCATGAAGTTTGTATTTATATATGTGCATGTTGTCAGTGACAAAGTGTTTGTGTGTTCACACGGATCTGTATCTTTACTCACAAAGTTTGTTTGAGTTCATATGGATTTGTACATCTGTTATACAGATTGTATGTTTTCTTATGGGTATGTTTAATTTGTTTGTGATGAAAGTTTTGTGTGTTCATATAGATCTACAGATATCAGTCACAAAGTTTCGTCTGTGCTCATATGAATCTGTACATTGTCAGTC
>JADBJO010006900.1:10000-40000 GCA_016801955.1 Conus betulinus
AAATTGTTTTCTGATGATGCTGCTGGCTGTTCTTGTTTTCTGATAAATTGTCTGCTTCAGTTTTTTTGTTTGTTTGGATGTATGTAGGGTTTTTGGGTTTTTTTTTTCGTTGACAGGGGTTTATTTGTTTTTCAGCTGGGTGTGGTTCATTTAGAACAGAATCACAGTGCAGAAGCCAGGCGATGTTTTGAAGAAGCACTAAAAGTCAACCCTACTCATACGGTAAAGTGCTCCTCCTGGATTTTTTCTGTGTGTGTGTGTGTGTGTGTTTCTCGTGTTGTTTTATTTCTGTTTTACATGTGTAAAGTCAGTTTAGTCCATTTCAGTCAAATTAGGGCATCATTGGTTTTGCTTGGATAATTTCTGACACATGGCGATACCAATGGGTTTAAGTTGAAAAACAACACAGTATTTTAGTCTAATACAGTCAACAAGCTTAGTTGACAAAGAAATTTGAAAAGAAAAGAAGGCAACTGGTGATGTTTGAAACCGATGTAAAAATGACTTAGTTCTGTAAATGTGTATAAGCTTAGATAGTATGTGGTAGGCGGAAGATAAAAGAAGCGTGTATGTGTGTGTGTGTGTGTGTGTGTCTGAGAGACAGAGAGTGCATGTTAGACTCAGAGCTCGTTATCATTTAGTATCAACAGCTTAGTGTCAGTTCCTTTGCCTTTGAGTGACATTTCTGTTTGTAGCAATCTCTGTACAACTCCGCTGTCTCTTGTGTTGGTGGCAGTATCTGTATCGGTGCACCCTCTGTCTTGCAGTCTCTAAATGACTCAGCATGCTCTTTCTGTTTCTTGTTTTTGTTTTTTTAGCAATCTGTGTACAGCTCATATCTTTCTCTTTGCATTAATCTCTGTATAACTCGGCGATCTGTTTCTGTTCATAGGAATCTTTGTATAAGTGCACCATCTGTTTCTGTTTGTCGCAACCTCTGCACTACTCAGCGTTTTCATGAGTAGCAATCTGTGTGGAAGTCAGCTGTCTGTTTTTTTTGCCTTTTTTTTTTTTTTTTTTTTTTTTTTTTTTTTTAATAAATACAGCTCAGCCATTCGTGTCTAATTGTAGCAAACTATACAACTCAACTGTCTGTTTATGTAACAATCTTGGTATTATTGTATCATTGGTTTGTAGCAGTCTCTCTATTTGTGGCTCCGTCTGCTTCTGTTTGTAGCAGTCTGTATACAACTTAGCCCTCTGTTTCTGTTAGGAAGAATCTCTGAGCTGCACAGCCATCTGTTTGCAACCTCTTTACTATTCAGCTGTCAGTCTTATGTTTGAAGTAATAACGTAGGACCACTGCCCGTGATGTGTTGGGTTAGCAGCCACAGTGAGATGAAAACCAGTTGATCTTCCGCGCTTCATATTTAGTAGCTGTCTTCTTGATTGTTGCAATGTTTGAACATGATAAAACAACACACTTTCTGGGTCAGTCTGTGGTTTCTTTGTGTCATTTCATCGAGTATTAAGCAAATGACAACCTTGCAAAGTTGGTGAGCCATACAGGCTGAATGTTGGTCAAGAACCTGCTGTGCCATAGTGATCTGCGGCTCTGTGAAGGGGAATGTCACAAAATTATGCTAGGGACACTGCATGTTGCATTGCTAGCTATTGTTGTAGGGGAAAGCTAGGCTACGAGTCAGCTTAACTCTCGTGTTAGTTCATTTCTGATTTTGTGAGATGTCGTGAGTTAGAAATAGACTGAAAAATATGAAAAATTGTAACTGCATCAAAAAAAAGTTTATCACCTGAGAAGGAAGAAACAGCAAGAGTTTCGCCTAGGTCAAAAGTAGAAATGAAGGTATCTGTTTGAAGGGGGCGGGGACTGATGATGGATACAATGGGGTCAGTTGCAAGAAGTAATTTGTAGCAGTCTCTGTACAACTCTGCAATCTGTGTGTGTCTGTAATAATCTCTGTATAACTTGGACATCTGTCTGTGTTTGTAGCAATCTCTGTATAACTCGGCCATCTGTGTGTGTTTGTAGCAATCTGTGTATAATTCGGATCCTTTGTCTGTGTTTGTAGCAATCTCTGGACAACTCGGCCATATGTGTTTGTAGCAATCTGTACAACTCTGCATTCTGTCTGTGATTGTAGCAGTCTCTGGACAACTCAGCCATCTGTCTGTGTTTGTAGCAATTTCTGGACAACTCGGCCATCTGTCTGTGTTTGTAGCAATTTCTGGACAACTTGGCCATCTGTGTTTGTAGCAATCTGTACAACTGCCATTTGTCTGTGTTTGTAGTAATCTCTGTACAACTCTGCCATCTGTCTGTGTTTGTAGCAGTCTCTGGACAACTCGGCCATCTGTCTGTGTTTGTAGCAGTCTCTGGACAACTCAGCCATCTGTCTGTGTTTGTAGCAATTTCTGGACAACTCAGTCATCTGTGTTTGTAGCAGTCTCTGTACAACTCTGCCATCTGTCTGTGTTTGTAGCAATCTGTGGACAGCTCTGCCATCTAAGTTTGTAGCAATCTGTACAACTCTGCCATCTGTCTGTGTTTGTAGCAATCTCTGTACAACTTGGCCATCTGTCTGTGTTTGTAGCAGTCTTTGTACAACTCAGCCATCTGTCTGTGTTTGTAGCAATCTCTGGACAACTCGGCCATCTGTGTTTGTAGCAATCTCTGGACAACTTGGCCATCTGTGTTTGTAGCAATCTTTACAACTCTGCCATCTGTGTGTGTGTTTGTAGCAATCTCTGTTCAACTCGGCCATCTGTCTGTGTTTGTAGCAATGTCTGTACAACTCTTTGCTATCTGTCTGTGTTTGTAGTAATCTCTGTACAACTCTGATGTCTGCCTGTGTTTGTAGCAATCTCTGTACAACTCTGCCATCTGTCTGTATTTGTAACTCTGCCATCTGTCTGTGT
Organism: Conus betulinus; assembly: GCA_016801955.1. Taxonomy (NCBI): domain Eukaryota; kingdom Metazoa; phylum Mollusca; class Gastropoda; order Neogastropoda; family Conidae; genus Conus; species Conus betulinus. Next base: position 12,878 of record JADBJO010006900.1, read on the forward strand.
TTGTAACTCTACTGTCAGTCAGTGTTTGTAACTCTGCCATCTGTCTGTGTGTATAGCAGTCTGTGTACAACTCTCCTATCTGTCTGTGTGTTTGTAATTGTACCTTCTGTCAGTGTTTGTAGCAATCTCTGTACAACTCTGCCATCTGTCTTTGTGTGTAGCAGTCTCTGTACAACTCTATCTGTCTGTGTTTGTAATTCTGCCATCTGTTGGTGTTTGTAGCAATCTCTGTACAAATGTGCCATCTGTCTGTGTTTGTAGCAGTCTCTGTACAACTCTGCCATCTGTCTGTGTTTGTAGCAATCTGTACAACTCAGCCATCTGTCTGTGTCTGTAGCAATCTGTGTACAACTGGGGCCGTCCGTCTGTGTTTGTAGCAATCTGTACAGCTCAGCCATCTGTATGTTTGTAGCAATCTCTGTACAACTCTGCCATCTGTCTGTGTTTGTTGCAATCTCTGTACACTGGGCCGTCCGTCTGTGTGTGTAGCAATCTGTTCAGCTCAGCCATCTGTCTGTGTTTGTAGCATCTATGTACAACTCTGCCATCTGTCTGTGTTTACAGCAAATTCTGTACTAATCTGCCATCTGTCTGTGTTTATAGCAATCTGTGCACAACTCTGCCGTTTGTGTTTGTAGCAATCTCTGTACAACACTGCCATCTGCATGTGCTTGTAGCAATCTCTGTATAACTCGGCTGTCTGTCTGTGTTTGTAGCAATCTCTGTACAACTCGGCCATCTGTCAGTGTTTATAGCAATCTGTACCACTCTGCCATCTGTCTGTGTTTGTAGCAATCTCTGTACAACTCTGCCATCAGTCTGTGTCTGTAGCAATCTCTGTACAACTTGCCATCTGTCTGTGTCTGTAACAATCTCAGTAAAAATCGGCTGTTTGTCTGTGTTTGTAGCAATCTCTGTACAACTCGGCCGTCTGTCTGTGTTTTTAGCAATCTCTGTACATGTTTTTAGCAGTCTCTGTACAACTCTGCCATCTGTCTGTGTTTGTAGCAATCGCTGTACAACTCTGCCGTCTAACAGGATAACAATTTTATTTGTCCAACAAGATGGAAAATTTCATTTTCGACAGCACAGCAACCATATACCAGGACAATACACAAACACAGAAAAGAAAAAGGCATAAATTGCTGTGTATGAATCAATAGTAAATCAATCCCATCAGTAAAATATCTTCATGCAAGCACACTCTTACCACATAACACGCTCCCACCCACTGCTCACACACACACACACACACACACACACACACACACACACACACACACACACACACACACACACACACACACACGCACACACTGGTACAAATGTGTGCATGCGCAGCTACAGTACACATCTGCTATCTTTAAACATGTGTTTATAACAATCTCTGTACAACTCTGCCATCTGTCTGTGTTTCTAGCAATCACTGTATAACTCAGCCACCTGTCTGTAGCAATCTCTGTACAACTCTGCCATCTGTCTGTCTGTATGTGTAGCAATCGCTGTACAACTCTGCCATCTGTCTGTCTATATGTGTAGCAATCTCTGTACAGTTTTACCATCTGTCTGTGTTGTGGCAATGTCTGTACAATTCTGCCATCTGTCTGTGTTTATAGCAATCTCTGTACAAACTCGGCCATCTGTCTGTGTCTGTAGCAATCTCTGTACAACTGTGCCATCTGTCTGTGTCTGTAGCAATCTCTGTACAACTGTGCCATCTGTCTGTTTCTGTAGCAATCTCTGTACAACTGTGCCATCTGTCTGTTTCTGTAGCAATCTCTGTACAACTGTGCCATCTGTCTGTGTCTGTAGCAATCTCTGTACAACTGTGCCATCTGTCTGTGTCTGTAGCAATCTCTGTACAACTGTGCCATCTGTCTGTTTCTGTAGCAATCTCTGTACAACTGGGCCATCTGTCTATGTCTGTAGCAATCTCTGTACAACTCGGCCATCATGATGCAAGACAGCAGCAGCAAAGCAGCGGACAGAGAAGAGGCCTCTAGAAGGTGAGAACATGGCTGACCAGCTCATTTTGAAATGAGTTGAGGCCCCTGTTTCTGAGTGTGCATTTGGGCACACAGTATACATGCATGCACGCACGCACACAAACACATGCGCACACGCACGCGCGTAGGCACACACACACACACACACACATGCACACACACATATGCTGACAAATACATACACACACACACAGATGCTTACACTCCCCCTCCCCCATCAAATTTGTTGATACATATGTGCACACACACATGCAAACATAAGCTCATGCATATGTAGCAGTCTCACTCCAATCACAGACCACCTGCTGTGCCACATACCACTAACCCCCCCCCCCCCACACACACACACATATGTACATACATGCCCAAACACATGCTCACACTCGCACAAACACGCACACGCATACTACACACACACACACACACACACACACACACACACACACACACACTCTACTCACTAGCTTTGTGTACCATATGATTTGTGTGTGGAAGACAGACAGACAAATCTTCAGGAGGAGGACGACCCAAAGACCCCAAGATTTCTTCAATGCACATACACGCACACACACACATGCACGCACACATGCACACACACACGCACACACGCTCGCACACACGCACGCACGCACGCACACATCTACTTCGTCAGTCTACTTCACTGACACTGCCATATGGTTTCTGTGTGGAAGACTGAAGAAACTTCAGGAGGACGACCCCAAGGACCCCAAGATCTACTTCAAACGCTGCCATGCTGGCCATGGATGAGAAAGACTTTGCTGTGGCCGAGGCCAACTTCAGAAAAAACCATTGAGGTCAGACAGGAGCTTCAGTAGAAAGGAGATGTGTACAATCTGTGTTGACGTTGCGGTGATAGAACTTGAGTGGAAAGGAGATGTGTATAATCTGTGTTGACGTTGTGGTAATAGAGCATCATTTGACTTGAGGGTGATGTTGTCGGTTGACTTTGGGGTGATTTTTAGTCAGCCAACACTGGGGTCATGTTGTCGGTCGACTGTCACATATGTCTAAGGAGTTTGGGGTCATTTTGTCAGTGAATTTTGTTGTGATTTTCTTTGTTGGATTGATTTTGTCTGTGTTTGTGTTGACTTTGTTTTGATTTTGTCTGTAGGAGTATATATTTTGTGTTGACTTTACGCTGATTTTGTCTGTTGTTTTTTTTTGTGTGTTTTCATGTTTCGTGTTGAGCTTGTGTTGATTTTTTCTGTGTTGGTATTACTATTTGACTGTGTTGTTTTGTATGTGCTGATGGTACATTTTGATTTGATGTGACCGATAATGTGGTGAACTGACATTGGTTTTGCCTTTGTTGATGTTATGTGTTAACCATGTTGGTTTAATTTGTGCTGATGTTTTGTGTTGGCTTCATGTTGATTTTTGTGTATTTTGAAGTTGTTTTTTTTTCATTTATTTATCCATTTATTTCATTTTCTGATTGACAGCTGGACCCTCAGTTCCGCAGTGCCCTTTTCAACCTGGCGCTGCTGTTGGTCAACGATGTGAAGCGCCCTCTGGAAGCATTGCCCGTGCTGCAGCAGCTCCTTAAGGTCTGTAAAGACAGTGCCACCATTTTTCTTTCCACCATTTGTAATGCACAAACGGGTTCCGTGGTCAAATGGTCAGAGCGGTTGCCTGCAGATTTTTTTTTTTTGTCCTCCAACCTATTATTTCTCCACACTAAAAGAAATTCTTTTAATTTTTTTTTTTTTTGGAAGGTGAGGCCTGTATCCTCCTCTTTATTCCCACCTTTTTACTGTTTTTTTTTTTTTCTTATCCAACAAGTAACCACAACTCTCACGCACCATGCAAGTCTGTGTTCTGTTGCTAATGGACATTCGCAGGTGGACTTTTGGTGTTTTGCCGTTTAATACAAAGCGTCAGGGTTTGTTTATGGTTTGTTATTTGGTGTAGTGACACATTCACTCTGTGCATGTGAAAAAAGAGAACAGAAGGAAGAAGGGAAAGGCAGACAGAAAGACGGAAACGAGAGAGAGAAAGAGGATGAAAGAAATACAACAAGATAGAAAAAGGAGGAAAGGAAGAAAGAAAAGAAGACAGAAAGAAAGTGGGAAGAAAAAAATACACATGGAAGGAAATGTACTGTAGAAACTTCATAAGTGCAACTTGATTTGCCAGTTTGCCTGCAGAACGGGTGGTCGTGAGTTTGAATCCCAGATGGGGGTCAGATATTTATGGCTTGAAATCCTTCTGTCCTATCAGCAGTGTATGGGCACTTGATTCAGGTCAGTGGAGGTTAACGCTGTGGAAAAAGAGGGAGGGGCTCCATCTGTCGTCACACAGTGCCCCTGATGTGGTGAACCTCCCAGTTCCGTGCCCCTGATGTGGTGAACCTCCCACAGTTCCGTGCCCCTGATGATGTGAACCTCCCACAGTTCAGTGCCCCTGATGTGGTGAACCTCCCACAGTTCAGTGCCCCTGATGTGGTGAACCTCCCACAGTTCAATGCCCCTGATGTGGTGAACCTCCCACAGTTCCGTGCCCCTGATGTGGTGAACCTCCCACAGTTCCGTGCCCCTGATGTGGTGAACCTCCCACAGTTTCCGTGTCCCTGATGTGGTGAACCTCCCACAGTTCCGTGCCCCTGATGTGGTGAACCTCCCACAGTTCCGTGCCCCTGATGTGGTGAACCCCCCACAGTTCCAATCCCCTGATGTGGTGAACCCCCCCCACAGTTCCAATCCCCTGATGTGGTGAACCCCCCACAGTTCCAATCCCCTGATGTGGTGAACCTCCCACAGTTCCGTGCCCCTGATGTGGTGAACCTCCCACAGTTCCATGCCCCTGATGTGGTGACACACACACACACACACACACACACACACACACACACACACAGAGTTCCGTGCCCCTGATGTGTGTGAACCCCCCCACAGTTCCGTGCCCCTGATGTGGTGAACCTCCCACAGTTCCGTGCCCCTGATGTGGTGAAACACACACACACACACACACACACACACACACACACACACACACACCAGTTCCGTGCCCCTGATGTGGTGAACCCCCCACAGTTTCCGTGCCCCTGATGTGTTGAAAAAAAAAAACCAGTTCCGTGTCCCTGATGTGGTGACACACACACACACACACACACACACACACACACACACACACACACACACACACACACAGTTCCGTGCCCCTGATGTGGTGAACTCCCCCACAGTTTCGTGCCCCTGATGTGGTGACCCCCCACAGTTTCCGTGCCCCTGATGTGGTGACACCCACCCACCCCCCCCCCCCCCCACCCCCACCCACCCCCCCCCCCACCCCCAGTTCCGTGCCCCTGATGTGGTGTACCCCACCCCCACCCCCACAGTTCCGTGCCCCTGATGTGGTGACCCCCCCCCCCCCCCCCCCCCAGTTCTGTGCCCCCTGATGTGGTGAACCCCCCACAGTTCCGTGCCCCTGATGTGGTGAAACCCCCCACAGTTCCGTGTCCCTGATGTGGTGAACCCCCCACAGTTCAGTGCTCCTCTAGTTATTGATTTATGGAATTTTAATCATTAACTTCTACATGCACAAAGAGGCAAGGTCAGGTCATGATCAGTGTCAGGTCATCATGACCTCACCTACCACAGAAGCCTTGTCTTATTGCCAGGTTGCTTCAGTGGTGCATGTTCTAATCCAGCATAGCCTAGGACACATCCTAGTAAGCCCCACACCACACACACGTACACACACACACACACACGCACGCTCGCATGCATGCACACATGCACGCACGCATGCACGCACGCACTCACGCACGCATGATGACAGAAATTTCTTAGTTGCTGAACAAGAGTCATCACCGTGGACACAAAATGTGTTTACCTTACTGATGGGGGTAGAACAGTCCTGTAGGGAAAAAAAAAAAAAAAAGTATCATCATTGAAGAATCTAGGAGTTCTCACAAAGGAATGAAGAAAGAAGGAAGACCAGAACCAGCTGGTGTGAGCCTCTACTGGGAGGGAGCCACCCACTGTTTCTGTGAGGTGAGGGTTAATGGTGACAAATGACTATGCTTATTACCTGTAGGACTTCACATCCAGGTCATGTTGATCATGGGAAATGATCAGTTGGAGATAGGTCCTGTCCCCTGCTTGAGAACGAGGACTGGGTCGTGGAGCAGATAGCAGATCGTAAGCCTGACGGCATCTCATTCATGAGCTCACATGGCACAATGACTGTAGTCCTTGTCTGAACATGTGAAGGTTTCAGACCGGCTGTCCGCTTTCCCCTTGACAAGAACCCCGACTCCGATCTTTCACACAGCCAGTGCTATTTTTACTGACTAGTTGAGTGTCAGTGTATTCATGCTCTTCTTTCCATTTTGTGTCAGTGTGTGTGTGTGTGTGTGTGTGTGTGTTTTGGGAGATTTGGTCTTTGTTCAGTGATTGTGTGTATAGGTGTAGGACTGTGCCAGCGTGTGTTTTGTCTTTGTGCCGTTTTTAGTTTACCTGTGATGAAAATGGCAAATAGTCAGAAAATTTGTGTGAGTGGATGGAAACATACTGATATGTTTCTATGATATTGAGATGCTGTCACTTGGCTATGTATGATGATCTGCAGGATGTTATGAAGTGAATGCAGAATTTAAGATGTTTTAGCAAAGAGCAGCAAAAAAAATTCTGCTGTGGCACAGGCAGTGGTAGCTACTTGCTTCCAGGGGAAGGCATAGGTCACAACTCCAGCAAGCTCTGCAGGTGCTGCAATGTCCTGCAATAATGGTGAAATATTTTCTCAAACACACACACACACACACACACACACCACTCGGAGACAAAGTCTCGTTATTACTTAACCCCAGAGACTGTCTCTACTGAGACAACATCCCTGTTTTCCTGAGACAAGATCCTAGAGACTTGCCCCCACCAACACACAGAGACACACACGTTACTCATCATGATTAGTTGTTATTTGTCAGGAGGAAGGGGGAAGGGAGGTGGATGGATGGAACAAAGGGGTGGGGGGGGTGTAGAAGATGCATGTTATATATGGTGGTGTGTTTGTCGGTGCAGTACCACCCTGATCACAGCAAAGGCCTCATCCTCATGGGGGACATCAACGTCAACGTGCTGAAGAACCTGGATGCTGCGGAGGAGGTCAGTTCTTTCTTTTTTATATATTTTATTTTTTTTGCTTTGCTTTTTAAAGTGAATCCTCCTCCTCCTTGACATTAACCTGCTATTTTTGATCCACATTTCTGAATGGCTATGCTTTTTTTTGGTTAGGTGTGATGCGATGTGATGTGATGTTGTATCATGTGTGGTGTACTGTTGGTTTCACATGCCCAGAGCAAGGTAGCTGGGAGAGAGAGAATAGGAGATGTTATATACTCGGTTAGAGAAACCGAACTAAATATTGGATACTAACAACTGCTCAAACCACACCACAGATACCTTCCCTGTTCCACTGTGCATCACAGTCATGCTGTAGGCTGTGATGAAGTATGTAGTGACACTGCATGCAAGTTCACAGGACCGTTTATTTGTTCAAATGTCCTCCTTTGTCCAGTTTCTTTGTCCATCCTGTCCCCCATTGCCTTGTTATGCATAGTATTTCCCCTACACATGTAGAAGGGAGTCACAGCTTGGAGGGTATGCACTCAGTGATTCATTCACTTATCAAATCATCAGTTTGTTCACTTGCTGATATCGCTCATGAAAGAGCCAGAGAGCAAGGACTGCCTCGACAAAGTTTTTAGTGTTGAGTTTGCTGCGGACTCCGTTGGGAAGACTGGGACCACACAGTCGAGTTTTATCCACTTAATGGATGTGTTTCTCAGAGTGTTGCTCAAAATTTTCTGACCAACTCTGCAGGTGCCTGTATCTCTCGGGCCTGGTTGACACCAGTATATATTATGAAAAGAACTGTAGAATACAGCCCTGTCATGTAGTTTCAGACAGAAATGGAAATCCGTTGCATCATCTTAATCATCCTCATTCTCATTGGTCAGCATTAAAAAAAAAAAGGATGTCGCAAGTTCTGAGGCCCTTCATGCCCTGCTCTCATGGTGACCTCAGTTTTGATGTCTACTCCACGTCTGTGGCCTTGGTTTGTTCCGTCGGGGTCACCAGTATCAGCAAGTCCATGGGGGCTGTGGTTGGACGGACATGGTGGCACCCTCCGGAGGGAGAGCTCACTCACGCCGGCTCCGCAACTAAGCAATTATTGTCGTCAGTAGGGGGCTTAGTAGGTGGTGTCCTGGGTATGTTAGATCAGAACAGGCGCCACTGAACACCACTGAAGTGACTCGGTAGCAGTGCAGTGTCTCCTCCGGTGGGTTGCCTCTTGACGACTTGACATTGACTGCTCCCTGTGGATTGCCGGTGCCAGGGTTGTGGCGGGGCCGACCAGGCTATGGCTGTGGACGGGGTGTCGGAATGAGCAGTGTGGAAACCATGCCACTGAAGATGGCACAGCCCTTTGTATTGTTAATGATGGGTGGATGGACTTTGCGTTTTCATTCATTTTTTTTTGTTTTTTAACTTGTGTGTGGAGTAAGATTTTCATGCATGTTAAAGGCAAATTCAGAAACCTAATTTATCTGTCCAAAATGAGTAACCTGCTTTTAGATAGAGGAAAGGGGTAGGCATGATAAGAGGAGGGGTGGATGTATGAATTTTATTCATTCATTCCTTTATTCATTCATTCATCAAGTCATTCAGTCTTTCAGTCATTTAAACATTCACTTAATCATTCAAGCACTTACTGTGGGATGATTTTATCTCTGTAAAAAGAGAGATTTGGGATAAACAAAAAAAAAAAAACCCAGCTGGATTGTGATGAATCAGACGATCATGATCAGTTGATTGCTAGATTCTGTCATACTTTTATTCACCGCTCAGCTGCATGTAGCATGTTGAAACTTTGTGCAGTAAAAGACAAAACCAAAGAACATACAAGCTAGATGCATCTTAAGCCCGCTGGTGCTGATCTATGGACTGCTGACTGATAGATTGACTGATCAAGGGCAGGGTTGGTACACCCCTTGAAGCTCCTTGAATTCTGACAGTGAATTTCAAGACCTTGAAAACCTTTGAAAATCAATAAGATGTGGTTCTGTTGACCAGACCTCCTTGAAAACCTTTGAAAATCAAGCCATGGGCTCCAAAAATTTTTTAATGTGCCAAAAGAGAAATGGCAGTTTGATTTTTCTGCGTTGAGGCTAATGAAAAATTATGTTAAAACGATTTTTTTACAAACATCATAATGATCCTGCATTGCCGTCAGCTATTTAACCAAGGGAGGTAATTTGTAAGTCATGGATTTTTTGATGACTTACAAATTATCTCCCTTCTTTAAATAGCAGACGGCAATGCAGGATCACGATGTTTGTAAGATTTTTTTTTTAATTTTTTTTTTTTAATATTTTTTTTTTTTTCTCTTTTTTTTTCCTCCAACCGGTCTCTTACACAAAATGCATAGTCTGTATGTTCTCTTACAAATTGACAGATTTTTGGTGATTTTAGTGTTTTGGCATCTAAACAAAGTCGGGGGTTGTTAATGTTCTAATGTGTGGTGTACTGGCACACTCACTCTGATAAAAACTGAAAAACAGAAATGGCAGTTTGATTTTTCTGTGTTCAGGTTGATGAAAAAAAAATTATTTAAAAACTTTTTTTGTTGTTTCCTTTGTACAAAAAAAAAAAAGTTTTATAAATAATTTTTTTCATCAACCTGAACACAGAAAAATCAAACTGCCATTTCTTTTTTCAATTTTTACACAAGTATTCTAGCTTTGAAAAAAAAAAAAAAAAAAAAGAAAACCACTCTTTGAAAACTCCTTGAAATTTGTTCTTGGGAGTCTGTAGGAACCCAGAAGGATTGATTGATCTGTTGATCGATTGATTGATCAGTGATTGATTGATCTAGTGACTGATTGAACAAGTGATTGATTGATCAAGTGATTGATTGATTGATTGACTGCTTGTGCAGAACTTCAACACCATCCTGAGGAAGGAGCCGCAGAACGTTCAGGCCAACCACAACCTGTGCGTGGTGTACGTAGAGAAGGGGGACCTCCTCCGAGCAGAGAAGTGCCTTGTCCACACCCTCTCCATCGACCCCACTGCCGACTACGTCCAACCATCTCAACATCGTCAGATCACGCATCAATCAGATCCGTATGCAGAAAAAACAGCAGCAACAACAACAACAGCAACAACAGCAGCAGCAGCAACAACAACAGCAGCAGCAACAACAGCAACCAAAGCAAGAGCAGCAGCAGAAAGAAACCGACCAGCAACAGAGCACATCACCTTAAGCGTGAGAGTTGTGGGCCCACGTTCAAAGACTTTTGATCCCATGGTTAGAATGAGGAACTGGCCCAAAGTCGCTTTACGTCACATGATTAGTGTTCCAACAGGTTCAGCATTGTGACGTATCAGGGAAGGCAGAGGGCAGAGAGGTTGACAGTGGATGCCATGCCTGTGAAGGGAAGTGGAACAGGCAAGACAGATGGGAAGAGTCCTGGTTGTTCATCAGGAGAGGAGTGCAGTCACAAAGCGTTGAGCCCGACCCTGGCAAGTACTGAAAGAGACTGTAGAAGACAGAGCTGATGGATTTTATGTGTACTGCATTAAGAGACAGGTCATGTGTGATCTCAAGTGTTTAAACGGAACGGTAGGTATGGTCAGGCTTGCATAAGACATACCAGGTTGTGGAAAAGACTATGCACATCGGCCGTAGATGCAAATTACAAAATGGAGCATGCATGGACATGTTAAGGGCATAAGAGAAAAACTATATAAAAGAAAAAGTGAGACAGAGAAACAGGCTGAGGACGTGCTGCACCTGATCCTGATGACACAGGATGTAGACCGACGTGTAACAGTATTTCAGACTGGAGCAGACTACACAACATTTCTGTGATTTCCTGCGTCCAGGATAAATTTCCTGGCTAGAAGTCTGGCAGAACTGAAAATTCTGTTGAGCGCTTTTGCAGCTATAATATTTTTTTGTTAGATGCTAAGCCTCCACCCTCCACCCCTGCCTTTGTTTACCCCGCGCTTTGCCCTGCACTTTGTCTCTCTCTGTCTCTCTCTCTCTCTCTGTCAGGACCAGTGTTGCATTTTGATGACTTCTTAGCATACAGCTTTTCAACACTGCTGGATGAATGGTGAGGTTACCCAAGTTACAAGCCGCAAGTCTTACCCTGTGGCTACTGTACTGGCTGCAGCCTGTTTGTGGATTTTTTTCTGATTCTGTGTTTAGCTTGCCACAGTCTTCTCTGATCTGTGGTGGATTGGACAAATGTTTGCGGAAATCAAAAGTTACCGCTTTTCTCAGAAACAATGATTAATGCATGAGCAACAAACAAAATGATTATCATTAACCATATAGCTGAATAGTATTTTTGCTTGATCAGCCCCACATGTGATCAAGCAAGAAAATGAGATGCGAAGACCTAGACTACAATGTGGATTTCAAATTAAAAGCTGTCAGTCTGGCACTGCAGCTCAAGTCGATGATCAGACAATGGCATGCTCAGCGTGGCAAACTTTCCTGATGCAAAAAAAGTACAGCAGTTCATGATGGCTGATGGTTTCAAACAAGCAGGCACAGTTGGCCACCTGGAAATACGACTGCCGTAAGTCTGAAAATCAAGTTTTACAGAAGACGACAAAAACTGATTATTATCCCCACAAGATAGACTGCGAGCTGAGTTAGGGTACAAGTGTTTTGATTACAGCATGTTTATTTTTAGGATGATGTGATTGGGACTTGGCTACATTATGCCCCTTGGCCCGCTCTTGTAGTGTACCAAAAATTTGAAAAATGCAAAAAAAAAATTTGAGTTACAGCAGTTGTATTTCCAGGCTGCAAATTGACAGTAGATGACAGAGAATCTCCAGTGAGCACAAGCACCTAGGCAGAAGTCCACAGACAACAGTTGACAGGCTTTGATGAAAAGTGCTTGAAACCCTCGCTGTCTTCACTCTGAACACCATTCCTTCAGTGGCTTTATTGCCTCTGAGAACAGCGATGAAAAAGAATCTGATACCCGATGTTTTGTTCTTCGTTTGAATGTATTGCCATTTTCTGTTTACTCGCCAGTTCACGACGATCATCCCTTTGATTGCACAGGCTTTTTTTTTTTTGTTTTTGTTTTTAACTCTGTGTTCCCCATTTTCGTTATGTGTTTCCTTAGTGATCTTCTTGAGGCTGATCAATCTGTAGAGGCTTATGCTTTTTTTTTTTTTTTTATTTTTTCAAAAATAAAATTGATAGGTGTGGCCTACATAACAGAGCAGTTTATCATAGCCTTGAAACTGTGGTATTGTCATAGTAATCTGAAGGACAGGTAACTCAACAGGCTGAAGTCCATTTGGTGTCGCAGGTATGTTGGGTCTGTCCAGCGGACTCTTCTACAGCCGCTTCTTCTCAGGTTGAAATGACATCGTGGAGTTAATGCCTTTGCTGTATGCTGATTCTGTGCTGAGACAGGTACCGGCTGGACTGGAGAAAACAAACATTGAATTGGGGGGGGGGGGGGGGAAAGCGTTGTTGCTTTTCAACTGAGGATTTTGGGGAAGAATTCATTGAAGAAAGTGAGGGGTACCCCAGCGACAGTAAACATTCTCTCCAATGACACAATCATCGGCTAGGCTGACTCTGTCCAAGAAACTGTTTGCTCTGCAGCTTCAGAAATTTTCAATTTGATTTTCACTGAACGTTACTGGTATTGTATGACCCACAATAGTAATTTTCGCTTCAGAACTGAGTCTTTTTTCTTTCAACAGTATGACCTACAGTAGTGATTTTTAATTCAGAATCGAGCAATTTTTTTTAAAACTGTCTCCGCATTCTTTTATGACTGTGTCTATAAAGCGTGGTCTCGTATCTTTACCAAATATTGTTTGTTTTTGGCAACAAACAAAGGATTAAGCAAAAACCCAAACAAGGCATCAGAAAAAGCATGTGTCCATGGAGACCCTTGACAAACAGCAAGGCTTCATTCCTTCACGAAGAGCTTGGGTCTCTGGAGACCCACGAGGTATGGTGCACAATCATAGGCGACATTTTTGACTATCAAATAGAATAAATGAGATGGGAGAGTATACTTTGGTTAGGTTAAGTGTCACGAAGAATGAAGCAAAAGCATACTTAGATGTTAAAAAAAAAAGGAAGAAAAGAAAAAGGAAATATATGTATTTGTGTGGAAAAGAACTCATTATAACTGCATTTGAATTGTGGTAGATGATCCAAGTGCTATACCACAGGAAGTGAAATCATAGAACTTTATAGTTCATTGTCGCAGTGCTAAGACTTTCTCCTCCCTGACAGACTGCTTGTGGCTCTGTCTTTTTCCCCCCTTGTCACTTTGCCTTCCAGTGAAGGGACTGAAGTATGAATATTTCACTGTGCTGTACAGCAGAAAATTGTGTAGCTTCAGCGCTGTCGTTTGGATATGTTGAAGTGACGGTGCTAGTAAAGAGATGGCATCGTAAAGATAAGGAGTAAGGCTACATGTATAGTGGATACGGACCTGGCTGTACATAGCAAGGCTACGCCCCATCCGGTTGTACGGGTCCTTGGAAGTGTGTGTAGTACACCCGGATGGAGCCGGTTGCCACACACCATTTTTGTAGAAATATATCTAACACTGTTTGTTAATATGAATAGTACTGATCTAAAGTTGAAGATTTGTTTGTAACTTTGTTCATTTGGTAGGAAAAAAGAAGATAACACTTTTACTACTTACCATTTTCTCCTACTTCTTGTGCTATATTGTCCCAAGGAGCAGACAGAATAACGCTGGTGGTATGATTCTTGTCTTTTCCTTTTTGTAAATAAGTGATCTGAGCCTCATGGTAGCGATGAATGTTTCATCGTCCATGTTGGAAAGAAAGATTAAAAAAAAGTGTTAAAAAAAAATCAGAGGAGGAGGAGTTCGGTCCCTTCATCCAGACTGCAGGAAAAAGTATGGTTTGCATGACTGGGCAAAATCACTGCTCTCATCACACGGGGTGGGCCGGGTGCACCATGCATGGCTTTGGCGGAAGCTGGAAAAGAGATAAACCGAAGCAGAGTTTTTTTTCTCCCTGCGCAACACGGCGGGGTCCAAGTCCACTGTACATACAGCCTGTATAATGGTGGTTGGAGGAAAGCTCATGGATCTGAGGGTTGAACAGAGGCAGGCTGGTTGTCTGTGTGAAATAAGGTGATAAAACGGCTAGCAAATCATGCGCATGCGTATGCTCTTAGACTGAGGGAACTACATTGATGGCATTACTGAGAGGCACCAGAGAGGTGCGTGGGCAGGACCAAGTTGGTGCTTCTCTGAGAACTGTGCGTGGATTGTTGTCCAGGATCTTGTTTTGTCCGTCTGTGATGAGTATACATTTGCTATACATACCATTATGCATCTTTCATAACTGCTTATGTCTGTTCTGAGGGTGTCGTCGGTTTTGCTTTGTGCTTTATATTTTTTGTATCATAGGTCTATATTTATGAGAAATGTTTTTTAAGGCTGTGTGAGACAGTTACAAAATAAAATCCTGATGAATTGTTTTGGTGGTGTACCTGTGCATACTTGCCTTGTTTAGGACAGAAAAAGGTTAGGAGTTCTTGGTATGTGTTTTGATATTGTGTTAGAGTTGCCTTCTCGATGAACATTCCTTTTTCAGTGCGGTTACTGAGCCAGCTATTTATGTCCCAGTGTAGTTTGTCCTCTGTCATGTTCAGTTGGCCTTTGTCATGTTCAGATGTTTAGGCGATGAGCTTTTGCCAGAACCTCCAGGTGTAGTGAAAGCTGGTGACATCAGGGCGATTTCTCCACTGCTGTCGCCATCCATCGTCTCACGTAGTATTTGCAAAAGCTGTTTGAAAATAACGTGTCACCATTCGGCATTTTAACTGTCAGAGAGTGGTCCGGTGGGCGCTGTTGGTGACATCGGCTTCGTTGCCGAGTTCAGAGGCCACGTACAGGGAGGATCACCCTGCCTGCTGGTTGGAGAAGAGAAGGGAGAAAAATGAGACATTCCATCCCATTGGCTCAAAACAGTGGCACGGCTGCACATCAGATTGGGAAACCTTGGCTTTGCAGTTGGTTGGTTTGTGTGTGTGTGTGTGTGTGTTTTTCTCTCCCGTACATCGTGTATATAGAAAAAAAAGGGGTGTGGTGAACTAGGTGTTGAGGTCATTGCTTTGTGGTTAGACCAAGACGTGTGGGTGTTCCACAGGAAACCCTTCGATCTCTGTTCCCCTCCCACCAGGCTCCAGTCAATTCAGTGGTGTCAACTTTGGTTACTGTCATGGTCAGAACATTGTGCTGTGTGGTGGTTCTTTCCCTTGAATTAGTCTGCTAGAACTACTGCAAGTGTTGGCGTTGGTTCCTGTGTATTTTTCAGTTTTTTATCGTGCGGATATCCTTGTGTGTGTCTCTGCTGGTGCTTACACACTTTGGGAATGGGATTTGTTGGGCATGGAAGCGTGTGTGTTTATGTATGCATGTGTTTATGTACAGTGTATTCTGTGTGTGTGTGTGTGTATGTGAGTGGGCAATGATGGGGCATGTGCACCCCTCATCTGCCTATTCTGATGTGTTTTATGTTCATCATGTGACATCAAACTGCTGGACTGTTGTGAACTCTGTGCTTGATGCTGCCCAAAACGACCATCACAGCAATAATGATGTCTGACTGGTGTACCCTCTGCCAGCTACTTCTTCCCTCAGAGATTTTGCTTTGTCCTCTTATTTTGCTTTACGACATCTATGTGAATTAATAGCAGTGAGTAACAGTACTAGGCAAAATGCCAGGTCAAAGAGACTGTTGACATGACACATTTTCTCATCAGCCAAGGAACATTGACATCTCCTGCATTTTATTGGTCAGTACAGTGTCTTGTCTTGTGGATTACAGGGGAACGGAAAGATTCCGTCTTTACAGTCGTCTTTCAAAGAGTCACTACTACCTGCAAAGATATCCACCTGCCTATCCCCCACAGGATCCATCATATACATACATCACATTGTCCCCTAAACTCGACAGCTCTCCTCCTTTCTCTCTTTCACTGTGCCCCCACCAAACATTCACAGAAAGGTGTGCGTAGATGCAGTACAGAAGTTTTCAAATTTTCTTTGCTATGAGAAACATGTGATGACATTCTGGAACCAAGAAAGAACAGGTGAGAGGAAGGGTGGGGTTGGGATGGAGATGGGGATAGAGGCAACTTACAGTGTTTCATCGGAAAGAAAAAAAAGATCTTGATACTTTGTGATTTACCATCAGATGTTTCCGCGACATTCGCAAAAAGTTCCAGATCTCAAAAACGATCAGTAAATTCTCCAGCTTCGGGAACCTCCCTGAGAAATCTCACTGGTGAGTTCCTACTGAGTTGAGGGCACGTTAGTTCTTGTATCAAGTGTAGTCACATGTCCTGCTGTGAGATCCATATTTCCCTTTACTTTACTTGGCCGTTTGGCCTGTAGAGGGCTCAGCCTGACAACAGCGCTGTACATTTGCAGATGAACATTAGAAGACATTTTTCCAGGTTTTAGGAAAAGAAAGCCTGTCAAAGTGTACTAACGAAGGTGTGAGGAGATTATGTATCAACTCAACGGGGTATATGTTAACATATCCCTTGCGGTGAAGAAAATGGACATAAACAAGTGAAAATTTGTGACAGAACAGAAGAATGATCTTTTATTGTGGATAGGACCTGGTGCTCTGAGATCTCTTTCAAAGGCAAAGAATAACTGATTGCGTTGTACATGTTCATAACTTGGTCATATTGTAACAAAGTGATGTATCTGTCTACCTGTGCACATTTTTTTTGGTCAGAATTGTGGAACATGTTCTGTGTGTTTTGAAAAAAGAGGCTGTCGTGCTGAGGAGGTATTTGTTTGAGAGTGTAGACTTGTTACCCGAATCTTCCAGTGTATGAGAATTTGAAATCAAAATGTGACGTGGCATAATCTCTTGGTACTTGATGAATCGCTGGCTTTTGGTGTCGTTGTGAAGCCTTCAGTAGATGTGATTTTGTAAGACTGGATCTTCTCAGTATGTCATGAACAGCTGGTGGGTTGGCTTCGAAAGGAGAATCTATACTGCTTACTGTTGTTGTTGTTGGCTTTTCATTTTTTAAAAAAACATCCAAAACCATTGTAAACATGTCTTTTTTTTTACGGTGGGATTCAAACCAACTGTCCCGGATATACAGTGTGAACATAGCTTGAACCACAAAGCCGCTGTGACCAGTATACTGGTCTGCTTCTGTCGACCGAGGGCTTTGGTATATTTGACCCCCTCATCCAGGCATTGTCTTTCAAAGTGAGAAATTGAATTCCACCACATGATAATCTCGATGCAAACATTTCTTGAAGGAGATATTTTGATCTGTTGTTTTGAAAATGTGATCATGGAATGGCACAGTATACCTGCGTACAAAGATTTGCTGCACCCTTCAGTTTCACACTAGCACGTTGTCAAAGAGTCGCCACTCCCAACAGTTTTTTCCATGTGACTCAGTTAGTTGGATTTTTTTTTTGGGGGGGGGGGGGGGGGGGGGGGGGGGGGGGTGTACATACAGTTTTCTGTTTATTTTAGAGACCTTTTTTTTTTGTATGTGTGATGAATGCAAATACATATTTTGCTGGGAGCTTGGGATTCATGGTGTTTCTGACCAATTGGCCAGCTACTTTTTCTTTACTTTAACCCTCTTGCATTTGCATTTTCCAACCAAAAACTGCTTCTAGTTTTTGAGAAATCAATGGAATGCAGTCAGTTCACGACCCTTGTCTGTGTGAATGAATCATTCCCCACTCCCCATACTGCTGCTAAGATTTCATTGGACCCCTCTCAGGGATGCCCATTTATTTTTTGGCCAGCCTTGACTTAAAACAAAGGCTGCAGTGTGTGAGGGAAAATAAGGCAGCACGTGTGGCCAGTTGCTGCGGTAACAAACACCAGGGGAGATAAACAGAGCGGCTGCATATGGGCGAAACAAATGCAAGAGGATTAACACCAAGCCTTGTTATCATGACCTTACATTGCTTTTTGTGAAAAGGGATTGAAAGGGGGTTGGAGGTTAAGGGCCTGAAATGCATGATAGAAGTTTGATAGAGGAATCGCTCTTTAAAAAACAGTAGTATCAAGATAACGTGACGCTTCATTACATAACAATCAGATTTAAATAAGAAGATTTTCCTGTTCTGACATTGCTGTTACTGTGTTAGAGTTCCATGCTTAATGTGGTCATGGATGTCCAGTGAATTGTCCAGTCGTGTATCAAGCAAGATGATCTTTACCCTCCTCTCTACCATGGAAATGACCCAAGTCAACCTAAAACTCCAATTTTTGCACGGTTACATGAAATCTGGCAACGCAATAGGAAATGTATGCTTCTCTTGTTTAGCTTTGTAAGTTAAATCCGTTTTCATGCTCGCACATGTGTGCACACATACGTACACACATACACACTCACAACACACACACACACACACACACACATCACAGCTGATCATTTCACTGACACACAGTGCAGCGGTCTCTCTAACCAGATGATACAGCATACCGTGCAGAGTGCAGGTATGGTTTTTACAAAGTCTGTAAACCTGCCAGAAACAAAAGGTGATTTCTTGTTGATACGAAAAAGAAAATTGTTTTCACCTTGACAATGGTCAAAGCCAGTGTCACATTTACTCTCAAAAACAAAAAAGAAGAAAAAAGAAAAAAGAAACAAACAAGAACAAACCGAAACAAAAAACCAAACCAAGAAACTATCATCTACCATTAATTTGTTTAACACAAAGAAGAATTTGGTTCTTCTCAAAATGACTGCTTTGTTGCATTCTGCATTTGTTTGTGTGTTTTGCTTTGAAGACTAAACTCATGGCTTTCTGAGAGCAATGCGATCAGCCGTTCAATGTGATGGAACAAATGGTGACCTTATTCATTGTATAAGATGTAGGGGATGAAACAAAAAAAAAAACCTTCAGCCAGTCTTGCTGATAGTCATTTGCCCGTGTGTTCTGTAAGTCAAAATTCCCAAACTGGGGTCATAGTTATAAACTGAAGAGATGTTGTATGGACTGCTCAGCTGTTCAGCCATTAAATGATCGACATACAGTTTCCTGACTCACTGTTTTAGCAATTGCCATGAACCGACTTAAAGATCGAAGATTTGCAGTTCCTGCCAGCTTTTTTTTTTTTTTTTTTTTTTTGTATATATATATATATATATACAGTCTGGTGTTTATGTTAATATGGGATTCTGCTTTTGAAAACTGGGTCAGATGGTGGCGCACTGTGATTGTCTTGCTATGTCCACTCTGTCAGATTCATTGTCTTTGCTATGTCCACTCTGTCAGATTCATTGTCTTGCTATGTCCACTCTGTCAGATTCACATATCAGTTTGTTCCAACTCTGAAACAGCTCTGGAGACTTTTTGATTTTTCAGCTCTTTGATGGGTTAAACAGATTTCTTGTCTCCCCTGGACTTTGTGGAAAGTGAACTCCACTGCAGTTCAATACTTCTGAAATTTGTCATCAAACGGGTGAGCAGGACTTGTTTGCATTCAAACACAGGTTTTTATTTATGGTGGATATAGTCCTGAAGTGTAAGACACATATCAAAAAAAGAAAAGGTATAAAACAGATAATAGAGACTTGCAAACAGCACAAAACACCTTTGACATAATGGTTTGCGACACGTTCAAGTCTCAGTCTACACAATAAAGATGAAAAAATGTTTTGGTGTGACTATGATAAAGCAAGAAGCCTTAAAGTTTATGCTTAAAACATGCTTTTGTTAAAACAATAATGGTGATTTTTATTCTGCTGTGTTCTCTTGGTGTTTCTGCCTACCTTTTTATTGCGTAAAGGGTTTTGATTGCTTCCCCTCTTTACCTTTTGAACTACTTATGAAAAAGGGGAGAGGGAGAGGATGGAAACGGCATCCATCAAAATTTAGTTTTGACTGAGAAAAACATTAAAGTGTTAAACGTTGATTGAAGTTTTTAAAACTTTTTGTTAAAGAAGTGCCTGTAGTGTAAGTGTTGTCAGAGGAAAGTGAACACACCATCATGTATTGTCCAGCATATTTATCGTTCTTGACCGGCCAGTTTTTCCTGCTGTTCCGATGCCACAAATGACAACTGTTATCAATGACATGAACTGTTGAAAAACACTCGTTGTGAAAAGGACCAGTCATGGGAAGAAAATGAGGCTGAAGGGGGGGGGGGGGGGGGGGGGGGGGGGGGGGGGGGGGGTCTCCAGATCCTACAGAGTCTCTGTAGTGCTTCTCTCGACAGAATCGCCCAGAATAACATAACATTACAGGGCTTGGACCAAGATTTCCCATACCTATATCACTGCTGTTTTTTTTTGTTTTTTTTCACATCCCAAACCGTTGAGGGTTAACACACTCTTTGTGTGTGTGTGTGTGTCAGTGTGTGTGTGTATGTGTGTGTGTGTGTGTGTGTGTGTGTGTGTGTGAGGGTGTAACAGAGAGAAAGAGAGTAAGAGGATGGTTTTAATTTAAGTACACATAACCTCTCACTGTGTTGCTGATGTTATCAGCCTTTCGAAGAGGGTGTTGGATTTGGACCAGTCTCTTGTCTCTCTGTGTGAGCGCTTGTGGAGAATTTGGGGGGGAGCCTCAGTCAGAATCAAAATGTAGAATGAATGGACTCAAATGGGTTGAAAAGAAAAAAAAAAAAAAGGTAATCAAACACTGGAATTGGTGGTAGGAGAATAGTTCTTTCAGAAGAAATTGTGTACACAGTTTCCGGAAATTCAGTGTGCTAGCGATTCCATTTTTCTGGTCATTCTCTTTCACTTTTTAGCATGATATTTCTTTTTTTTTTTTTTTTTTTTTTTCCAAATATGGCAACTGTCAAATGGAAGTGTAAACTTGGTTCACAGTGGGCTCTGGGTGTTCATTCTGGAGTGTCTTTTTGCTTGAGATTTTTTTTTTTTTTTTTTTTTTTTTTTTTTTTTTTTTAACTCTTTCATTACTACTTTTCTATGAACCATTACCTCCTCTTGTTCCTAGATTCTTATAATACAAGTATTCCCTTCATTCCTGGATTTAGAGAAAACAAAAAAAGTGTAAAGTGAGAACTGCCATGTATGTGGTAGCAAACCAGCCAGAATAGAGCGGCGACCACTTTCCCATGCTGTAGGGGCTGTCTGGCATCCATTCCATTCATAAACAATGCCGTGCGAGTGACCCGGTCATGACGTGTACCGATGATGCGACTCGCACGAAGTTCAAAGCGCTTAAACGCAAGAACTGATTTTCCGGGCTGCTGCAGGAAGGAAAGGAGGGATTTTGCACTGCCCGGTTTTCTGGGCTGCAGGAAGGAAGGGTAGGATTTCTGCAAACCGGAAAAAACCGGGTTGTGGGGATGAAAGAGTTAATCTGAAAAGAAAAAAAAAAAAATCAAAAGGAAATGCCTGGTGTTCTCAGCCCAGCCTAATTTTATACGCCTTACACTACATCAGTAGTTCAGCTACCATCTACTATGTTATCACCGCTTACACTGTTTGCTTCTTTTCCAGATTTTTTTTTTTTTTTTTTTTTGCCCTGAAGGTTGGACTTGTTTTGTGATGTGACATTTTTTTTTTTTTTCTTGTGTGAGTTTTGACAACCCTGAAAACGTTCTTAGTAGTCGGCTGGCTTTTGGTGGTTAAGATTTTAAATTAAATTTTTTTTTTTTTTTTCAGTTACACTGAAGTTTTTCCTTTTTAAATGTGGACATAAAGAAATCAAGTAAAGTAGCTGGCATCTTTGGGATAGCCTCATCTTTCTGTCTGCAGTGTGTCGGTAGATCTAACCACAATGCGATGAACATGTGATCAATAGATGTGTGATTTGTACATGGATTTATATTGATTGTTTTCTCATGACAGGACTTTTTTTTTCTAGCCCTTAAGGGGCCCTGTGTGGGTTTGGCTAGGCAATGTAATCCATCTAAACCTGTCAGCAGGACGACTTCTAGACAGTTTGGCACTTCTTCACTGAACTTTAAGAAGATCACATGGGTCAATTTCTACCACTTAATAACTTTTAAGGTCTTGAAAGTTGAGTGCAGTTGCCAGTGGAAACGCTGCAGGCGCTTTCAGAACAGATCGTTATCACCGCCCTTTGGAAATTCTGTGCTGGTGATTTTTTTCTGTCCTGCCACTTTCGTTCACTCTTGTGGCCCCCCCCCCCCCCCCCCCCCCCCCTCTCCCCCCCATCCCTGCCCATCCTCCCCCTCCCTTTTTGTTTGTGTCTAAAATCTTTTCATCTTTCTTTTTTTTGCCCTCACTGTTTCTCTGCCTTTGTGTCCGGTTCCCCTGTGACCAGGGCTGAAATTCCCTCGTCCTTGGAGGGAAGGTAAAATTCTCCTGTGACTTTGTTATGAGACAGTGCGTATCATCCAGAGTAGATGTTAGCTGTCCATTTTGCCCTTTTGGCTCCTTTTTTTTATGTACAGTTGTGTTTATTATGATTTTTTTTTCTTTTTTTCTTTTTTAATCATCTCGGGATGATGAATTCAGTAGAATGCCAGGCCCTTTCAGCATGGCATAGTTGTTTTTTTGTTTGTTTGTTTGTTTTTATGGGGGGGGGGGGGGGGGGATTTTTTTTTTGTTCATCCTTAAGGACATCAACAGATGAGTTATTGTGTACTTAATGTCGAGGGGATAGTCTGTAAAGAAATAACAGCCCTTTAAAAAGGTCTGTATGTTCAGCAGAGCCATAAATGTGAAAACAAAGCTATACCAGTCTCAGATCCACCCTGACAGCAAGGAGGAAAATCTGACAATATGTTACACATTTAAAGGATCTAAACACACGGTTTAAGGGACAGTAATCCACTTCAAACTTTTTTTCTTTGTTGTTTGTAAGTGATGTTTAGTGAATTTCTCGAACAAGACGTTGGATGCTCCCTTTCACCTAAGTGAAGAATATTAGGTGGGAAAAAGAAATCATGGCGTCTTCACTTCCACGGCTGGGGACTTGATCTCTCCTATCCACCACAGTAATAATGCAGTGATTTCCCTTTGGAGTTTGTCATGCTACTACATCCTGTTTGTGGAGCTGGGCTTTTTTTTTTTTTTTTTTTGCTTCGTTTCTTTAGTTAATTGGTAAGTAGGCTGGTTGGGTGTGTTTTGTGTTGTTTTTTTTTTTTCAATTTATCTTTTTGTTTGTTTCTTCATGGATGTATTTTACAGTGTGAGAAAATCTTTTTTTCTATACTGCTCTCTTTGGTTATGTGATAATACTGGAAACGTCTTGATCCTGATGAATCAGATCTCCAAATGCTGCAGGCTTTTTTTTTTTTTTTCACTAATTGAATGACTCAGAGGCGTAACTGAGTACAGTGAAATGAATGAGATCAAAAACAGTGAATCAAAACCTCTGCAGGCAGACGTTTTGGCAGGCGCTACAGAATTGAATGATTTTTTTTTTTTTTAAAGGTTAATCACTGGCCTTGCTGGATTAGTTAAAGGAATTCTGTTCATGCAAGAAATTTGTGGCAGCAAGTAATTGAAGGCTGGAAGAAGTTCATTGAAGACTGGGGAAAAAAGCAGCCAGTTGTTGAAGACTGAAAGATGTTCATGGAGGCCAGTTGTTGAAGATTGAAAGACGTTCATGGAGGCTAGTTGTTGAAGATTGACAGAAATTCTCAGAGGTGAGTTGTTGAAGATTGAAAGATGTTCATGGAGGCTAGTTGTTGAAGATTGAAAGAAATTCTCGGAGGTGAGTAGTTGAAGATTGAAAGACGTTCATGGAGGCTAGTTGTTGAAGATTGAAAGAAATTCTTGGAGGTGAGTTGTTGAAGATTGAAAGATGTTCATGGAGGCTAGTTGTTGAAGACTGAAAGCAATTCTCGTAGGTGAGTTGTTGAAGATTGAAAGAAATTCTTGGAGGTGAGTTGTTGAAGATGGAAAGAAATTCTTGGAGGTGAGTTGTTGAAGATTGAAAGAAATTCTTGGAGGTGAGTTGTTGAGGATTGAAAGAAATTCATGGAGGTTAGTTGTTGAAGATTGAAAAAAATTCATGGAGGCTAGTTGTTGAAGACTGAAAAAGAATTCATGGAGGTGAGTTGTGGAAAATTGAAAGAAATTTGGTTGTGTGTTGATGGAAATTGGGAGAAATTCATGTCAGCGACTCATTGTAGATTGGAAGAAATGTATGACGGTGAGGTCATGAAGCAGGTGGAAGATCTCAGTCACGTGTTTAGAAAAACCCTTTTTTTGATATCTGACTTGTTTAAAGGAGCTTTATTCAAGTGGGAACAGTTTAGTCAGAACTTTGTTGACAATTTGTTTAGAGATGGTTTTTGTGTTTTGATATCCTATTGTTATATGACTGTGACACTTGAGTTTCAAAGTGGGTTGACTGCAGAGCAAAAGTGAAATTAGTGCGCTGCCGAATGAATGGAACTGTAGTCAAGTGAAAAAATAGACACAACACATTTTGAAAACGGTGGATGAACAAACTCACTTATCTCTTCTTGTTATCTTTCTCTACTTCTTTCTTTCTTTCTTCCTTTCTGTGTATGCAGGCTGATACTCCTGCGGACACTCGCTGTATAGACAGGCAAGCATTAACCCCATCTACCCAACAAAGGGAATGGAGTTTTGTGTGTATGTTTTCTGACCCCCCCCCCCACCCCCCCCCCCCCCCCCCCCCAAATTACTGAAAAAAAAAATCAAGGAAAGAAAATAGTTAAACCCAAAGTTTCATCTGCTATCGTTTCGGTCAAAAGCAGTAAGAAGATATTTCCTAGTGTGCTTTTGCTTCTTTCCTTGTCAAAGATGGCGACAAAGTTTCTTCAGTTCCATTCCACTGTTTTACTTTGTTCTGCCTGAGGAAGACCAATAGGCTGAAACGCATGGTTTTTGTTTTTAACCTGTTTGTTCCTTTTGTCTGGCGGCACAGTAATTCTAGTTTTGCTCTCATGTGACACTGGTTGTGATTGTAGGAAAAAGGTTATTTATTCATATGTTTGTCATCATTTGTGATTTGTGCATTAAAAAAAAAAATTGTACATCTAACTAGCCTATGTGGTGTTTGCAACGTTGTGGCATACTTGCCTAATGTGCAAAATTTTGCAGTGAATGTCAATTGTTTTTGGATGTTCCTGGCTTTTCTTTTTTTCCCTTCGCTTAAGTTCTGTAGGCGCTTCGAGTATATATGTGTGCATGGGCATTTAAATATTTACTTTTCTTCTGAGCTCTTAATCATATGTGGTGTCTAAACTTCTTTTGTCCAATTGCGTATTTTTGAAAATTTTCTTTCTCTCTCTCTGTCTCTGTGTGTATGTGTCTCTCTCTGTGTGAATTTTTTTCAGGTTTTGAACAAAAATAAATATATATTTTGTAAAGAGCATGTGTGAGTTTTCTTTAAACCTTCTTCCTCTCTTGTCTCTCAATTGCCCTCTTACATTTGCATATTTCCTGTGCACAAACAAGTCAGTTTCCAAACAGTACCAACACATCACTTTGATGTTATAACTTACCTCGAAACCGAGACAGTGGGAATGCCAGTAGAAATTTGGTAACCTCCTCTTGTCTGTAACAAATGTAAAGTATGGCCACCTTTTTCTCTATGTTTGTGTTTACTGTTGTCTACGGGATTTATTTCTTTCTGCTCTGTGGCCTGTTCTTTGTTTTTTTTTTACATTTAGAGAGCCTCGTGCACTTTTTCTCTGGTCATTATTCATAAATCATTAAATGCCAGCTTTTCTTTGTTTTTTTTTTTTTTTGGTTCTAACCTGGCAACTGGATAGTGAGACTGCATGCACTGTCCAGGATAGCACTGTCTGTTCTGCCAGGTCTGTTTGTGATTATGGTTCTGTGAGTGTGTGTGTGTGTGTGTGTGTGTGTGTGTGTGTGTTTACTATTGAAATGTTTTTCATTGATTTTTTTTTTTTACAACTGGAGGATGTTTTTTTTATTTGGAACAACTGGAGGATTTACACCCATTCTTATCTTTTAAAAGGTGAAGAAGCTCCGTGGTGCATTCCATGTCGTGTACCACTCGCAGTGAAACATTCTTTAGAGTGTTGGGACTTGCATGATGTGAGACACAAACATTTTACAGCAGAGTCCATGAAAACCTTGTTCAGAGATGTCCGACCGGATAGTGATCTTTGAATTTCTGATAGAGACCAAAATTTTTCCATCTGATCTAAGAATTTACAGAGGAAAGATTTTAAACCAAATTTCCAGTGTGTGTTTCTGGAAGGTGAGTGAGTTTTTTTTGTTTGTTTGTTTTTTTTGTTTTTTTAAATGACTTGTGAGTTGACTTGAACATGGTGACAGCCCTGATATATGGCCCTTTGCTGTCGGCTGCACTATAAGCAACATTACCTTACCTTACCTTGTCGCTATTAGCATTAGCTTATCTTTTCCACCTTAAACATTTCAACACTTCTGAGTTTGGGCTGACCTCATGAGCAGCAGGGATGCATCACTTTTACTTTTATTATCTCAGAAACTGGTTTTCCTGGAAGCATTCAATTTCCTGTGGTCATTGTCAAGTAATTGTGTGACAAGATATAACAATTTCATATAATAATACATGCTTTGAGACTTCTGACATGTAGACAAACTCAAACCGTATTTCATTTTTTAAATGAACAAGCCAGGATCTTTATTTCAACTCTAATAATCAGAACTATTAAGCTAAATGTGGTAAACTTTACATGGTATTTTTTTTTTTTTTTTCCCCAACATGTTAACATTCCACATAATATTATGTAGATTGGGGCTTAGGATGTTTTGACAAACTGAAACTTTGCTTTTCTTCATTAGTTTGTGTTTGAGTGTAAGCAGCAGACTTAGCTTTAAGTCCAAAGACTAAAGTTAAACTTTTGAGCTCTATCAGTTCTGTCCTCTGAGCATTGCTCAAGTACATGTCAGTGGTTCTGTTCAGCATTCCATGAGCACAGGGAGAAATGAACTAAAGATGTCAGTAATTGAGTCCCTTGTGTTATTATATTGATGTGTCTGTGTACGTACTGTCTTTGTTGTTTATTTCTTTTTCAAGATTCTTTGTTATTTCTTTTTCGGCAAGGGATCTTTTTTCCTCTGATGTATTGACAAACC
This sequence comes from Conus betulinus, assembly GCA_016801955.1. NCBI lineage: Eukaryota > Metazoa > Mollusca > Gastropoda > Neogastropoda > Conidae > Conus > Conus betulinus. Next base: position 39,964 of record JADBJO010006900.1, read on the forward strand.
TGACAAAGCCCCTTATGGCCAGCTCGGCTATATATAA
>JADBJO010006900.1:47500-108727 GCA_016801955.1 Conus betulinus
TCTATTCTCAGTTCTCAGCATTGGCATGCCACCTCAGTGCTTAGTATCTGATCCTACATGTATACTGCTTCCCCTCTCTCCCTGTCCCTTTCTTCCTTCCCTTCCCTCTCTCTCTCTCTCTTCTTTCTCTCTCTCTCTCTCTCTCTCTCTCTCTCTCTCTCTCTCTCTCTCTCTCTCTTGCACGTGCATGCACGTGCAGGTGTGTGTGTGCACACTTTTTTTTTTCTCTCTCTCTCACTCTGTCCTCCTCTCTCTCTCTCTCTCTCTCTCTCTCTCTCTCTCTTTTCTCTCTCTCTCTCTCTCTCTCTCTCTCTCTCTCTCTCTCTCTCTCTCTCTCTTTCTGTGAGAATGATATATCATCCATCATCAAAACAGGTGGCCTTGGAAATTTTATGTCAAACTCACCTTTAACCCATAGAATCTGAAATCTCTTCTGTGTTCGGAATCTGAGCAGGTTTAACATTATACCCAAAATTTCCTAAAATTGAAGGCTTGAAAGACGTCCATGCTGTCAGACAACAATATTTCTCATGAAGTCACCAATGATAACCTGCATGCTAAGTTTTATCCCCTAAACATCGTATCTGTTCAGAAGAGATGGTCAGTGGTTATGGTCAGTGGTTATTGGTTAATGGTCTGTTGTCTGATCAGCAGTGAGAGGGCTCATGAGCAGTTTTGTGATTTCAATGTGGCCACATCCAGCATTCTTACCTGCAATCCAAACAGTCTGAGCCAGTTACGATTCGCTGGTCCATGAAACATTCAGACGGTGTAAAACAACTCTGACATAGCAATGATCAGTGTTGCTGCACTGTGCAATGTTTTTTTTTTTTAAATTTCCAAAGTAAGAACAATTCCAGAGAGCGACTAATATTCCAGCTTCCAGTGCTGAAGGGTCAGATACAGGTCTCTAGTCCAGGGAAACATAAAGCTCACATCAAATTGCAGGCTTTTACATTTAATTTTCTGGGTTTCCACTTGGTTATATTGATATTGTGTTAAGTGTCATCACTTAACAGATACCTCATACAAAACATACTAATTATTTGATTAGGATAAAATGAAGATTTTTTCTCTTATTTCAGTAGAACTAGAAGCGAATAGTATCTCGAGTCACCCTGCTTGCCCCAAACATTACTAACACTGGCATGTCAAAAAAGCTAATAAAGCCCATTTATTCCAGGCTGTTGTCTAACCACGCTATTTTTTCGCTATTTTTATTTTCAAATTCTATTAAGTAAGATATCAGCAGGGACTGTTCCTTAGAAAGATGAAGGATAGATGAGAAGAGAGGTAATGGAGATGCTTACATAGAAGTAACGTGATGTTTTAAGTGTGAATGAACCTTTAGCGAGAACACTTGTGTAACCCAATCCATATTTTGATAGACTGTTAATGATGCTAAAGCAGGGGTTGTCATTAAAAGTTAGAAGATTATATCATGGATAAAGAACCATGATATGTAAACGTACCATGTACAGGCTGGTCGATACAGCTGTACATGGTGGTATGGGTGATCTGTTCTGTTATCTGTTCACTTTCACCTTGGCTGTATGACAAGATAGACAGAGCAAGATTACTCACCGCCTTTGTGGGCTTACGCAGACACACTTTGACCTGATCTGACCTAGATACCACCCTGGACAATTTTTTGTTTTTCTAGGGCGAGATATCTCGGACTGTATGCAGATTTTAGAGGTCAGTGTCAAAGCCTATATGTAACAGCTCTTGGGGCCCATACAGGGTTAGAGAATGTGATTTTCAGCTGGCCGCCGATTTATAAGGTCTAAAGCTTCAGTGAGTGTGTGTTGAGTTTGTAAGTTAATATAAAACCGCGTTCGCAACAAAGTAAATACATGGGATGCGTTGACACATGCACGTTTACACAAGGTGTATAAGCTCACTTTCAAACACGCACCAACACACACTCGCACGCACACACACACACACACACACACACACACACACACACACACACACACACACACACCATTTTTTTTTTTTAATAATCAGTCTCACCATATCTCTCTCACTCTCTCTCTCCCTCTCTCTCTCTCTCTCGCTCTCTCTCTCTGTATGTATACACATGTATGTATGTATACATTTTGTGTTTTTGTGAGTGGTCAAAAACTTAACAGTTTTTTTTTTTTTTTTTTTTTTTTTTTTTTTTTTGTGGTTGTTGTGTTGGCAGGTGCTTTTGGGTACTTTGAGGTTACCCATGACATCACAAAATTCTGCAAGGCCAAAATCTTCAGTCACATTGGCAAGAAAACGCCACTGGCCATTCGATTCTCCACTGTCGGTGAGTGTCACATCATGTATTGTGTTTCAGTCGCCTGAACTTCTGCCTGTGGGAAAACACTTTTCATAACCACTGTGGCTTGTTGAACACTCTGGATTTTGTGATATATCCTCTAGTGTTAATGTTTTTTGTTTGTTTAAAACTGTCCATTTCTGTTCTTACTCTAACCTTATATTTGCAGAGATGTACACACAGCACTTACTTACACAGACACACTTGCATACAGGCTTGCACATACACACATACTTTACACACTCACACACACACGCACACACACACACACACACACACACACACACACACACACACACACACACACACACACACACACACACACACACACACACACACACACACACATACACACACACACACATACACACACACACAGGCACGTACACACACACACGCACGGACATGTGCACGCAGTCACGTTTATGCACTAAACACATACGCACACACAACAAAAAGAAACACACACACACACACACACACACACACACACACACACACACACACACACACACACACACACAGTGTTCTTCATAAACTGTGTTCTTGTGGTGATTACGCTAAAAGAAAAGGGTATTACTCGCGTAGGGTAGACCACCTCACATTATTCAGTTGTCAGTATGTTTTCCTTGGAACACACTAACAACATCAATTCATTTAAAGAGGCAACAGGATGGGTGGGAGGAAGTTGATGCCGTGCTGCTCAGAATCACCTGTTTCAGCAAAACTAGCTGCAGAAGTCTACATAGTATGAACATGGAGCACCACACACTCGCATTTATCACAAAATGACATGCGTATTCATGAAACCTTGATGGTGAGGGGAAAAAAAAAAAACATCTGCATTAAAAGGAAAGCATAGATTATCAGGCAAGACCTGCACTTTTAAAGTCAGGACATGAAGAGATATGGATATTGCTGAGGAATGAGACTAATCCCCTCACGAGTTAGAAATTTTGTAAGAAAAGTTATATCTTTTTTTGTTGTTTATTATTATACGAACTAGATATGGGTATGGCTGGGGGAATGAGACTGTCTCTACATGAGTGAGCAATTTTAGGAAAAGTTTTTTTGTTTTTTGGGGTTTTTTTTTTGGTCTTTATTATCAAACAAATTATATAGATATGGCTAGGGAATGAGACTATCTCTTCTTGAATTGGAAATTTTTAGGAAAAGTAGGTTTTGTTTTTTCTTTTGGTCTTTATATCATACAAATCAGCTACGGATATGGCTGACTTTGAAAGTTTTAGGAAAAGTGATTTTTGTGTGTGTGTGGCCTTTTTTATTGTACAAATTAGATATGGATATGGCTGGGGAAAGAGACTACCTCTTCATAAGTTTGAAATTTTTAGGAAAACTGATACTTTTTGTTGTGTTTTTAAATATCATACAGATTATTTCGTTGAAATAGAAAGGAATGAACTGGAGTTCGGCTTGTTGCCTCGTCAGGGGAGGGCATCAAGCAGAAGTGAGTTAGCAGTTAAGCGACTGAACGCTGTTGCGTACTGTGGCCTGCAGGAGGGGAGAAGGGGTCAGCCGACACAGCCAGGGATCCCCGAGGTTTTGCCGTCAAGTTCTACACGGAGGATGGCAACTGGGACCTGGTGGGCAACAACACACCCCATCTTCTTCATCAGGGACCCCATGCTGGTCAGTGGTGTTGGGCTGTGCTCCACGGGGGTGTCGGGATGGGCGTAGTTCCTAGTTCACCGTCTTTCGAGAATTCCTTTGCTCCATTGTTTACTGCATTCTTCTTTCTCTGCGTATACAGGCTGATACTCCTGCGGACACCCCCTGTATAGGGAGGTTTGTGTGTATGACCGTTTTTTTTTTTATCCCACCATTAAGGCAGCCATACTCCAACTTCAGGGAATTCTGTGTTCTGTAACTGGGTGATAAAATCCTATTAAAAAAAAAAAAATTATTTGAGTTGGATTCCATGTTATTAGATTGGGATTGAAGGGGGGAGGGGGGGAGTGGGTAGGGAGAGAGAATAGAATGTCACCAAGTGGAGACAGAATAATGCTCTGTACAAGCCCCAAACTAAATTCGGGGGGGGGGGGTGGAAGGGGAGATAGAATGTTGCCAAGTGGAGAGAGAGAATAATGTTCTGTACAAGGCAGGCAGTAGTACAAGACGTTGGACATATATTTTCTGTGGCCTTCATTAATGCAGATCTAAGCAGTCGGGTGAAGAAAAAGACAAGCTTGTCAGTTAAAGGCAGACGTTGGTCTTTGTTCCTGTCTCCTGAATTCTTTAGCTTATTTCACTGGCTACTGTGGGGTTATCATGAGGATATGTCATGGATGATAGTGGGATGGTAATGTCGTTGTCATTGATGATAACGTCATTAGTGAAACCAGGTGTAAACTCTGTTACGGCTTGCCATTTATGATGATGGAAACGTCATTGATGATTTTCATGTCTGATTATAATGTCACAGTGGATGATGATGATGGTAAGGAAGTTGTCACTGGCATAAATGATGTTGTTTGTGGATTTGATGTATAATGAATGTCTGATAGCATCTGAGTAACTCAATGATGACATAAAATGTAACTTCACAACAGATTTCTCTGTGCAAGAAGAGCTTGTAATACAGCACTGCCCATTCTTATCTTTTAAAAGGTGAAGATGCATTCCATGTCATATACCATTCATAGTAAAAATATTCTTTTAGAGTGTTGGTACTTGCATGATGTGAGACATAAACATTTTACAGCAGACTTCATGAAAACCTTGTTCAGAGATGTCAAACATGATGTGATCATTGAATTTCTGAAAAGAGATCAAAACTTTTTATCTGATCTAAGATTTTACAGCAGAAAGATTTTAAACAAAATTTTCAGAATGTTTTTGGAAGGTGTATTTAAAAGGTTTTTGTGAATGAGTTTTGTTTTGTTTTGTTTTGCTTTGTTTTGTTTTTTTAAATGACTTGTGAGTTGACTTGAGTGTGGTGACAGTACTGACCCATTGTGGTCGGCAGGGCTATAAGCAACATTCTCTGTCTGTCTCTGTCTGTGTCTCTGTCTGTCTGTCTGTCTGTCTGTCTTTCTGTCTGTCTGTCTGTCTGTCTCTCTCTCTATATATATATATATATATATATATATATATAATATATATGTATATATATATATAAAATTTCTGTTTATCTGTCAAAGTAGTCGCTGTGTGAACTGTTCATGAATACTTGTTTGAAGCACACCTTTTTCATTAGATGCACACAATGTTAAAACATGCTAGAAATATTGTTTTATGGTGATGTACATCTACTTTTTCCCATACAGTTGGATCATTTGAGATGTGAACTGTGAAAGACGTTAGCTGTGTTGTTCCATCTAATGAGGTTGCCGTTTGTTGCAGTTCCCCAGTTTCATTCACACACAGAAGAGGAACCCATCAACCAACCTGAAGGTGAGTACGGCTTGTTTTCCGTCTCTCTTCTGCCTGAATGTTGAGAAAAATTCAAGACACAAATCACGTAAAAGCGCGAAAATGAATATCCTTTTCAGAACTCATTTCCTGCTTTTGTTGTTTTCACTTTCCAAGTTTAAAGAAAAGAATGTAAAGAAACAGGAACATGACTGACAGAAAGCAAATGCAGCTTACAGAGGTTGCGATGTCATAGTAATTGGCTCAAGAGCATAAGAAGTTAAAGTGAAAAGGACTTTTTTTCAGCTGTGTGATCGATTATTGGGAAAATTAGACTAAAACTATTTCAAAATTGAGCACATTTAAGATGCATAAAAGAATTTTTTTTTTTTTTTTAGATTGCATAGTGTATGATCCAGTATTGAACATTTATTATGTGCATGAATGCAAAAAAAAAAAAAAAAAAGGAAAAAAAAAAAGCATGGTTCTTTATAAGTAGGACAACTGCTGTTCACTTGTTTGTGCTTTTTGACTTACATGGTTTGTAAATACATTTGTTGAAAATTAACTTGAAGATAGTGTGTGCTCATTCGTAAGTGATTTATTGCTGAGTTTAATTGCGGACATATTAAAGTAGATACTTTCTTTTCTTTTTTTTTTTTTTATTCCCTTTTTTTCTTTGTTGATCAGCTAAGGTATGATAGCATGATAACATGAGTGTATGTGCTTTTTGTGCTTTTATGTGTTCATACATGTTAAGAATTTTTAGGGGTGTGTGTGTGGGGGGGGGGGGGGGGCGCTACCTAAACAGGTTTGTGCGTATATTTTCTTGATCTGACATTTTTTTCTCATTAATTGATTTTTTTTTGGCTTCCATCTTTTTTCCTTTAGTATTTTTATTTGTGTGTGTGTTGTGTTGTGTGTTGTGTTGTTGTTTTTTTGTGTGTAATGATGAAGCAATCACTGTTGTATTTTCGTCGCAGGATCCTGACATGTTTTGGGATTTCATCACTCTGCGACCAAACCACCCACCAGGTGTCCTTCCTGTTCTCTGACCGCGGCACACCGGACGGCTACCGCCACATGAACGGCTATGGCAGCCACCTTTAAGATGGTCAATGACAAGAACGAGTCCGTCTACTGCAAGTTCCATTACAAGGTACTCTTTTTATTTCACCGACATTGTCCACCTCACAAGCAGCATTTTGTAGGCATGGCAGTTTCCTGTTCCATTCAGTGCATTTCTGCCTTTTTTTTACCGGCGCTAAGCTTTCCAATAGGTTTTAATAATACAAAGAAAATTTAAAATAAACCTGATAACACGTTTCGTGACATATATCCAGGAACAACTGCATTTTTGTTAGATCAAAGTATGGGCAGCAGAAGTGTACTTTGAGAACAGTTTCCCAACTTCCCCAAGAGAGGAGGAAAATCAGTGCATGCATAGGGTGTTAACATGTGATGTAGAAAATCAGTGCATGAGCATCCTGTAGAATTGATACTGGGTACCTAGAGCCTAGGGCTCTCAAGGTCCACGGTTGGTTCAGTGGGAATCGTAGCCTAGTGTATTTCACATTTTGATTTTTTTTTTTTTTTTCATCCCTAACATTTTTGCGGTTACCAGCTTTATTTTTGAAAGCATCAAATGACCTGGACGTCATGTGTTGATGCTTTTCCTACCTTTCCCCTTCCCACTCCTTCCATCCTCTATCTTCTTTCCCCATTCGTTAGTTTTTTTTCTACCACTACCAGGTAGATGTTGAGGGTGGCCATGAGCTGTTCCAGTGTTTCTTCTTACAGCTGTTTTTTTTTTTTTCCCTATCTTGCCGACAGATCAGACGGATCAGGGCATCAAGTGTCTGATGGCCGATAGAGCGGCTGAACTGTCCGGCAGCGACCCTGACTATGCACAGCGTGACCTCTTCAACGCCATCGCTGAGGGTAACTGCCCCTCCTGGACCCTGTACGTGCAGGTCATGACCTTTGAGGAGGCTGAGAAGTTCCGCTGGAATCCATTCGATTTGACCAAGGTGTGTGTGTGTGTGTGTGTGTGTGTGTGTGTGTGTGTGTGTGTGTGTGTGTGTGAATTTGCATGGGTTTGTGTGAATTTGCATTTGTTGACTCTACCACCCTGGTGTGTATTTGTTAGACTCTAATGTTCTGGCAGGTGGAACTCTAGACCAGAGATAGACAGATGATGCAGCACAGATGCTGCTATGTTGTAATGTTTGTCACCGTGGATGTGGCCGGGTTACAGGGTTTTAACATGCACAGTTAATCATTTGCACCGCATGTAGTACACAGAGAAGAAAGATGGAAGCTGCTACTGCAGATCTGCCGTGACGTTCCACTTAATGTGATTCTTTCTTTTTTTTTTTTTGGATGGCAGCATTTTCCATTTGGTTGATTTACCCCTTTTTTTTTGCGACAACCTGGTTCATATTGGCTGGTAAGGCGAACAGGTCCTTTTGGACAAACCAGGCACTAGACACAGGTGGAGTTGTTGTATGCTGTTGAGGCAGCAGGAACTGAGAGCTGTTGAAAATGCAGAAAGATTGTCCCCCTTTCCAGTCTACAGTCAAAAGAAAATGAACCACATTGAATACTAAACGTAGTATCCTAACTAATGGTAAGCGTTGTTTTTTTTCCTCATCATAGATATGACCTTTTCAACCCAAACAGACTTACAATAAGGCCACCCAGCCTTCAAGTGGGAATTCCTCTACATCTGTGGTGCATGCCTGGAATTTCATGATTCGGCAATGTCTCGGCCAGGCGAAGCTGTGTGCCATTGCACTAAGTGTTGGAAAGAGCACTGCAAAGGCGTTTTTGATGAGGAGGGGAGTGATGGAGAGGTGCGCTCGTTCGCAAAATGTTTCTGAGATCAGTTTATGCGATCGATCGTTTATTGCTGCTTCAGATGAAGGACAAGAAAATGATAGTGTTGACTCCCTGTTGCATGTGCTGTGATTGGGGAAACATCGTTAGGTGTTTATTGTTTTTTCTCATACTTATCTCTCCAAACAAATGCCTTATCCATTCTTAACATGAAGCATGGCCAGTCACCAGACTCCCTCTTGAAATGGAAAACTTAAGGGAACAGGGAGGTAACTTTGCCTCAGTTATGCAGAGTGATCTCTCTGGTGAGTTCACAGCTTTGAGCTCTTTCTGAACTAGATCAGTTTTCTCTTTTTCCTTGGTGGAGGAGCTGCTCACCTTCTTTCAGTTTCACTGCTTGACTTTGTTAAAGCATCAAAAGTTTCAACAACAAAAATAAAGCACTCTGTTACTTGAAATTTTGATACATTACGGAACAGTTGTAGTGGATCAACTGTGTGTGTGTGTGTGTGTGTGTGTGTGTGTGTGTGTGTGTGTGTGTGTGTTTAACCTTGATTAATTACTATTTGAGGGAGAAGAATTGTAACGAAGCATCTGTCCTTTTCTGTGGACCAGATCAGACCAACCAAACTTGCTGGGCCAAAGAAAGCTATCCAGGCTGCATACTTTGAAGGGCTGAAACTGTTCACATTGCTTGTCTTGTTGTTGTTGTTGTTGTTCTTCTTCTTCTTCTTCTGCGTACGCAGGCTGATACTCCTGCGGACACCCCCTGTGTAGGGAGTGGAGTTTAGTGTGTTTGACTGTTTTTTATCCTGCCATTAAGGCAGCCGTACTCCAACTTCAGGGAAGGTGATGCTATGTGTAACGTGTCATCCATACCAACGGCCAAACTGGCCTTCTCTCTTCAAAAGTTGGTGATGGGATTTTACGTGTGTGCAAGATGTTATGCATGCGTTCACACACAGAACCTCGGTTATATAGTCTCATTCAAAGGACTGTGTGAAATGGACTCAGAACCAATGTTAACTCACACACACACACACACACACACACACACACACACACACACACACACACACACACACACACACACACATGCACACACACAAGCATAGAATTTCACACAGGAGTTTTCTTACTATGCAGGTTTGGCCTCACGGAGAATTCCCGCTAATTCCTGTTGGCCGCATGGTTCTGAACCGCAACCCCAAGAACTACTTTGCTGAGGTGGAGCAGATCGCGTTTTTCCCCGGCTCACATGGTGCCTGGCATCGAAGCCAGTCCTGACAAGATGCTGCAGGTAAACATCAGTCAGAGCTCATGTGTTGACAGGTGACACACCTGCACATAAAGACATGCATGCTCACATGTTTCACTCACTCACACTTTCATTTGCGCATGTCTGTGCACACACACACACACACACACACACACACACACACACACACACACACACACAACACACACACACACACATGTAGACTCATATTAGCACAAGCAGGCAAAAATGTGCGCTCGTACATACACAGAAACACACACACACACACACACACACACACACACACACACACACACACAAGCATGCATGCATGTACACGTTTAACACGTTTAACAACATGTGCGCGCATACACAACATGTGCGCGCACACACACACACACACACACACACACACACACACACAGAGCATCACACACATGCCTCAGAGCATGCTTACATGGTTATTCCACAAACATCAAAGTGGAAACCATGTGTTTTTATTCATCCATATTCCCATTTCTGTTTCCTGGACATGTCAGCTCAAGATCCGGACAATTCAAACGTGTGAACCCATCTTTTTTCTGTTTTTTTAAGTTCTTCCATTGTTCTGATCATAGATCAAGGATATGTATTGGTGTTGACTGTTTAGAGAACAAGTGTACTGAAGCTGTTTTCAGGGACATGTAAGGACATGTATCGATGTTGACTGGTTAGAGAACAAGTGTACTGATGCTGTTTTCAAGGACGTGTAAGAACATGTACCAGTGTTGACTGTTTTGAGAAACAAGTGTACTGATGTTGTTTTCAGGGACATATAAGGACATGCGCCGATGTTGACTGTTTGAGAGCAAGTGTACTGATGCTGTTTTCATAGACATGCAAGGACATGTACTGATGTTAACTATTCAGCAAACAAGTATGCTGATGCTGTTTTCAAGGACATGTACCGATGTTAAATGTTTAGAGAACAAGTGCGCTGATGCTGTTTTTCAGGGGCATGTACTGATGTTAAATGTTTAGAGAACAAGTGCGCTGATGCTGTTTTCAGGGACATGTATTGATGCTGGCTCTTTCAGGGACGACTGTACTCTTACTCTGATACTCACCGTCACCGTTTGGGCAGCAACTACCTTCAGCTGCCTGTCAACTGTCCTTTCAACACCAGGGCCCCCGCAACTACCAGCGTGATGGCCCTCAGTGTGTCGATGAGAATCAGGGTGAGGATTTGCTGGTTGGGGGGGGGTGGGGGGGGGGGGGGGGGGGTTACTACTGATGTTAGATAGACTGAAGTGTTGCTTTGCCATAGTTTGTTTGTTAACTGTTTCTTCTGTTGCTGCTGACTATAAGTTATTGAACTTCTACTTTGCTATTATTTCTTTATTAACTGTTTTCTTCTGTTGCTGCTGACTATAAGTTATTGAACTTCTACTTTGCTATCATTTCATTATTAACTGTTTCTTCTGTTGCTGCTGACTATAAGATATTGAACTTCTACTTTGCTATTAATTCTTTATTAACTGTTTTTCTGTTGCTGCTGACTTCAAATTACTGAACTTCTACTTTGCTATTATTTCTAACTGTTTCTTCTGTTGCTAGACAGACTAGAAATTTAGACATGTCCTTTGTTCAGACGCATGCTAAACATAGAAATTGAGACATGTCCTGTGTTTCAGACCCATCCTAAACAAAGTGACATTTTTAGTATACTGGTTTGTGCATGTCTGTATGTGTGTGTGTGTGTCTGTGTGTATGTGTACGTGTATGTGTGTGTGTGTGTGTGTGTGTGTGTGTGTGTGTGTGTGTGTGTGTGTGTGTGTGTGTGTGTGTGTGTGTGTGTGTGTCTCCCACATTGTATGGTATTCATTGTGACTTTATTGGAGACAGTTATTCTGAAAGATTATTGAAAAATTAGTGTGTGTGTGTGTGTGTGTGTGTGTGTGTGTGTGTGTGTGTGTGTGTGTGTGTGTGTTGTGTGCGCGCGTGGGTGTGGATATGTGTGTGTGGGGTGTAAATATTTATCTTTTAGTCCTATCCTTCTCACAGCTGTATGGTTACTTCATGATATATTTTTTTTACCATTTCACAAGAAGTCTTTAATCTTTTTTTTTTCCAGCAGTGGATTTGTCCGGTCAGCGATGGATTAAAGAGGAATTTTACTTCTAAAAGAAGTCGTAGGATATACTCACCTGTCCAAACAAATGCCTTAATCCGCTTTGTGTGAATCACCGCCATACCAGGATTTAAAAAAAAAAAAAAAATTGAGAGAGCTGGGAGTTAACTTCTCCTCCATGCCCTCAGTGCCCAGCCAGGCCGGCCAGGGTGATCCTTGTTGTGAGTTCACAGGATTGCGCCATGGTAGAACTAGCTCCTCCGTGTTTGTTCATTTTTTTCCCAACTAAGCGGGAAGGTGGGAAGGGCGTCTTAGTGTTTGGACGGATAAGTATATCATAAAACTACTTATAGATGTGAAATTAACTTTTCTCATACTTACCTGTCTTAGAAAATGCCTGAATATGGAAAAGGAAGATGAGAACATGCTCACCTGAGGGGTTCTTTGCTTCCTATTATTCATTTGACAAGAGGGTGAAATTCACTGGAGGCCAGGTATTCCAAGACCAGTGGTAGACCCCAATTTGGGCCGCTGTCTGTGTCTTACAGATCCTAACAAGGAGCATGCACAGAGCTCTGTTAGGAATGGATCGTGGCTAATATCAAGGTCTCTCCCCATGAATCTGAAGGTTTTGGCAGTGGCTGATCTGAACCCCCTGAGGCTACTCTGAAAAGTTCTGAGAAGGAATTCTGTCCGACTTTAAGCCCAGAGAAGAGAGAGATTGCTGCAGAACAGAAAGATCCCCAGAAAGAACCATAGGATCTTGATTCTTTTGGAGAAGGTCGTCCAGATAATTCGACAACATGGAGTTGGTCCTTTGCCTTCCTTACTGTGTCCATGACCCTGGTGACTACCCAGGGGGGCCGAGAGACCGGCTGATGGAAGGGGCCTTGAAGGGAAAGACCCTACCTGGAAAGGCAAAACGCAGGAACTTGGAGGATGCGCAGTGAATGTGGACACTGAAGTCAGCATCAGAGAGGACGAGACTCGTGGTCAGATCTCCTGGAATGATGGAGGTGTGTATCCTGCGCATCGTCTCCATGGGAAATTTTGGAAAGGAAATCCAGGCTGCTGGGGTCCATAACTGGTCTCCACTTCTTTTTTTCTTGGGTGCCAGAAAAAGAATGGCAACAGACTCTGGGGGACAAGGAAGAGGTACTGCACCCTTCTGAAAAAGTGAATTTTACTTCCTCCGCGAGAACTGCAGTTTTTGAAGGGTCTGCAGAATCATGGCCCAAAGTGGGTTTGGCGTCAAGGGGAGGGGGGGACATAAAGGAAACCCAAAGACCTTCCTTTACCATCAAAAGCACCCAGTCTTCTGATGTGATAACCTGCCACTGAGGAGGAGGGAAAGGCTGAAAGCGACCCCCGCCCCCCCCCCCCCCCCCCCCCCCCCCCCCCTTCCTCCCTCTTCTCCTTTCTGTCAGGAACTGACCTTCAGAGATTAGTCATTGTATCCAACTGCAACCCTGAGAACAGCTCCTGCCTGAGGGTTGGGAAGCGGATGAGTTGGAAAGCAAGTGACCAGTTACACTGGGTGGAAGGTTGGCTACGAAAGGAACTGCATCAGAAGGTGGGTGGAGAGAAGGAATGTTGGTTCCGAAAGGAGAAGAGAGCAGAAGGGTCACTGGTCTCAGGAGACCTCTCTGAAAGTTCGGGAAGAGAATCCTCCAAAGGGGAAGGACCCTGAACAGGACCTTGTCTCAAAGAAGGCCTAACATCGGCGCTCCTGAGCCTTGATTTCTCTGCTTCCATGGAGAGACCCCAAGAGGTTGTCCCTCCAGGTCAGAGACAGCTGAGCCAACTCATGCTGTGACAACAAAGGAGAGGAAGGGGAAACTGATGCAGAATCTTAAGCCAGGTACAAGACCTGTGAATCTTCCATGGAAATGATAACCTTTCTTCAGGAGAGAGGAAAGGTACTACTTCCAAGGAAATAACAAGTTACCTGTCCAAACAGATGCCTTATTCCCACTTGGTCTCCATTTCCAAATGATTGTAAAGGTTATGCATGAGTTATATGGATGATAGAAAAGAGGAATGTCTTCATTTGTCATGTTTCTTCCAGTGTAGCATTCAGTGTTCCTGTGCCTGAGCGGTCAGCCTGTCCAATATTGGACTTGCAGGGGGAGCCACTACCTAAGACTAGCTAACAGTTCCAGGATCCTGTGGGTGATGTTTCAGGGTCTGCTATGTTGGACTTGAAGGGGGATATCCCCCAGCTACTAAGTCAAAAGTTACCAGTGTCCTGTGTGTGATATTTCTCGGTCTGCTGTGGTGGACTAGCTTGGGGAGCCGCCAACAACTACCCCAGAAGTTCCAGCATTCCATTTATGATGTTTGATTGTCTGCTTGGTTGGACTTGCAAGAGGAACCCCCCAGATACTACTCCAACAGTTTCCAGGACCCGGTATGTAATGTGTCTGCTTAGGTGGACTTGAAGGGATAGTCCCCAACTACTACTATCCCAGCAGTTTCCAGCGTTCCATGTGTGGTAATTCATTGTCTGCTGTGTTGGGACTTGCAGGTGGAGCCCCCAACTATTACCCCAACAGTTTCCAGGGTCCATTGACAACACCCAGAACCTGGAGTGCCCGGTCCACATCTCTGGGGATGTGCAGCGCTACAACACCGCCGATGATGACAACTTCTCCCAAGTTGGCCTCTTCTGGAACAAAGTATGGATTGTGTCTTTGGTGGTGACAGTATTAACGGAAGTTTTTTCTGGGGGTGATGATGGTGGTTTCTGGTTATTCATTCTACAACTGCACTCAGAAGATATGTCTTAATTTCTCTCTCTCTCTCTCTCACACACACACACACACACACACACACACACACACACACTCTCTCACACACACTCACACACACACACTCACACTCACACACACACACACACACACACACTCACACACACACACACACACACACACACACACACACACACACACACACACTACAAATACCATGTTGGCAGCCCAAATGGCTGCTTGCCACCAAACTACTTTCCACATCCACCTTTTTTTTTAATTATTATTTTTACTGCACTTGCAGACTTGAAAACAGGCCATGCTATGATGCAAGTTCCTGTTGCTTGTTTGGATGAAGAATTGCCCTCAGCGTGTTACATCAGGCTATGTCTTGCTTTTAACCCTTTCCCTCTTGTTGAAAATGTGCTAAGTCTGGACTGCTGAGTTGTAAGGTTTGGACTGGGAAATGGCTGTAAATGTGACCTTTAATTCAAAGGATGTAGTGTCTTTGAGGATGTTCTGAGGATTTGCGGTCGAAAAAGAAAAAAAAAAAAAAAAAGAACAGAATCATCAATGTTTCTGTCGTAGACTCTCTCCGGGACTGATGACATCAAATGACATTTTGTTGTTGTGTTTTGTTTTACTATTGCAAATCTTCAGAACATCCGTAAAGATAGTTTTTCTTTGTGAAAAGAAGATCAGCAGTCAGTAATGAGTTTTATATTGTGTCTTGTTTTGTTTGATAGATTATAAAAGAAAACCGGTAGTATTATTGTAAGGCTGGCTCAGAAAATGGCTGTGAATGAGTCTGTTCATTCAGATGATTAGAGAGTCTTTATTTTTTTAACATATTGTTTAGGAAATTGGTGTATTGAAAGCCAGATTTTTTTCAAATAAGATTTTGTCTAATCACTGAAAATAGTTTTGTATGTAGATTTTGAATTTTTTGTTATTAATTAGATGATAATTAATTTAAGAAATTCAAGGCATGTCCAATAAAGAAAAAAAATGTGTGGAATTTTTTGTGAGTTATAGACTGCTTTCAGTTTCTTGAAACAATGATTAAAACATGCTTTACTCTGACCTGCATGCTGTTTAATTGGTGCAAAAATGTATAGGAGTTATTGTGAAATTATTGTATAATCTCTGTAAATATCTAAATATACCCTGCGTTAGTTCCATTAGTGCCCCAAACATAAAACAAACAAACTAAGAGCAGAGACTTGGCCTGCCAACACACTAATGAGTGAAAAGCTTTATGGATCACCGGAGGGCCTCCGCCATACAGCAGCCTTCGTCAGTGCCTCTGCGGTTCCTGTCTGAAGGAAGGAAGGAGGGAGGGATAGTGAGTGACCTGTCTGTCCATCTGCGTGGATGAAAATTTCACTGTTTCAAACTTGGAAAGATTGCTTGAATGACCTGATGAAATGCTGTTGCCCAAACACTTCACACTTACCATCAGATTCAGTTCAAAAGCTCATGTCTGCCACTGATTCATTGATTAAAGTGTGGAACAAGTCGTCATCGATAGATCATCCCACTGCCATTATCACAGAAAAAGTACTTGTGCCATAATTGTAGAAATCAACGAAAATTTACATAAACAGCTGTGTTATGGTGAAACCCTGGCTTCTGGGTTGCAAGTAGACATCTTCAGGAAGTGGACTAAAGCATCTTTTTGAAGTTGGAGTTCTTGCTTCTGTAACAGAGTGTCCAAACAAAGCAGTGCAAGTCATGTGGTGTCGTGCAGTTTAGGATTACAAAGTTCATATGGTCCAGTGTGGTTAAGGATGTTAAAAGCTAAAGTTTTTAGTCTGCACTGTACAAGACATAGTAACAAGATGTTTTTTTATGGAACAGAAATTGTGGGATTTTCTTTATTTTAATCTCATGCAGAGAAACTTGTAGACAAAGTCATGAAGTTGTTTGCTCCTAACACAGGGACATATTGATGGAATGTCTGGGCTTACTTTCAGTTCTTTGATTCCAGCAAAGGTCAAACTATTCAGATAACCAAGTGTAAGAGAGTGACGCTTCACAAGTCTGCTAATGTATGAAATATTGGGTCTGACACTGAAGGAGTGGCTGTGTCTGGTAGAGAATGTTACCAGTTACCCTGAAGGAGAAAACTTAACAATACAGTTTTCATTCAGTCAGAGCTGCCAACCATCCCGCTGTCGGTGGAACTGATGATTGTCAAATACAAGTCATTCCACTGTTCAGCTTGACGTAAAAAAAAAAAATCTGCTCAAAAAAAAAAAAAAAAAAAGGTTAGTCACAGAGTTTGCACATCTGCTGTTCATATAGCCAAAGAGCTGTTTGGAAACTTGCTTCAGGTTCTGCTTGCTCCGCTGCCATCATGCCAAACAACCTGCGTGACTGATTAACCCCTAGGCAGAAAAGAAGAAAAAGAAATTGGAACAGAAGTTCAGATTCAGGTTGTTTTCCGCTGTCATGATGGGAGTGTGCTTGTCCCAGTCAGCAATTCGACCTGTAAAAGTGTTCAGCCTTGTCAGGAAGAAAATAATATATTTTCATTGCTTCTTGGGTCAAAACACTGCAGCGGCACTGATGATTCTAAAGTGCAGAACTGAGCCAAGTCATAAGATGAAGCTAAGTGACATTGCGCTTCAAAAACGTAAAAAAGCAACAATGTGTTGGCCGAGACAGTGATTCCATGAAACCACTTGACAAAAGGATAGAAAGAAGGAAAGAAGTGTTTGGAATGTCATTGTTTTGTTTTGGGTGCGACAGTGTATGTATTCCTCACAACTGTCAGAAATTCCGCTAAATTTTCAAAAAACATTCCTCTCAAGTCTCCTCAGAGGTTGGCAGCTCTGGTCAGTACAGCTGCAAACCGAGAAACAGCTATGCCTCATTTGGAACGTTTTGGGTCGCAGGTGCTATCAGCTGATGAGAAGAAACGCCTCATTGAGAACATCGCTGGTCACTTGAAAGATGCCCAGGAGTTCATCCAGCAGCGAGCTGTCAACAACTTCAGCCAAGCCGACCCCGAGTATGGCCAACGTCTTCAGCAGGCTCTGGCTGCCTACAAGACGCCTCAGGTATGCCCAGGACTTTTTCTTTTGTTTTGAAAGGAATCTATCAAAAAAGCAAACAAGTGGTGGAGTGCATGTGTGTGTGTGTGTGTGTGTGTGTGTGTTTCTTTTCCAGAATGTCTGCTCCAAAACACTTCTAAAATGTGCTGTTGTTGTTATAAAAGAAGGAGAAAAAAAATCAGTTGAAATGTACTAAGAAAGACACAGAGACACTGTACTTGAGTGAATCAATTCTTAAGCCTGTGGATGCATGTTGACTGTTGATAAATTGATCTGAAGTATAGGTAATACCCTGTTCCTGATGTTGACCATTTGGTCTTTGCATGCCTGGACTTTAGATAAGAAAATATTTTTAGCAAGTCACAACATTAAAGTTATCACGACTAGAATTATGTTTGTTCAGATTTACTCAGAATTTTGAGACATTACAGTGGATTTTTTTTAAACCTTTGCTTGCTGTGTGTGTACAGCGTGAGTTATGAACATTTGGGGACTGGTTAAGAAGGAGCTTAAAAAAGAAGGGGTAGGGGTTAATGGGCTTTGGAGATTTCTCAGCACGCGCGTTGTGTGTGTGTGTGTGTGTGTGTGTGTGTGTGTGTGTGTGTGTGTGTGTGTGTGTGTTGTTGTTGTTGTGTCCGTATTTGAGTTTTTCTGTATATTTAGGAATATGCGTGTGTAAATGTTTTGTGCTGATGCTTTCTTCTCTGTAGTCTGCATTACTTAATATAGGTAATTCTGGAGCTATCAATTGAAAAACATTCGTATGTGTAAAACATCTGCTAGTTATAAGTTAGGGGATGTTTGTAAGAATTATCATAGTTAACATTGAGAATTGTATGTAGGGGATATTTGTAACAATTATCATAGTTAGCATTGAGAATTGTATGTAGGAGATATTTGTAAGAATTATCATAGTTTACATTGAGAATGGTATGTAGGGGATATTTGTAACAATTATCATAGTTAACATTGAGAATTGTATGTAGGGGATATTTGTAGGAATTATCATAGTTAACATTGAGAATTGTATCTAGGGGATATTTGTAAGAATTATCATAGTTAACATTGAGAACTATATCTAGGGGATATTTGTAGGAATTATCATAGTTAACATTGAGAGCTGTGTTTCTGTTAATGTGAATACCAGCAATGGAAAGGAATGAGAGAATAAATGAGTAGCATTGTCATTTTGCAGACCACCATTCTTGCCAGCCTGTGAGATGGATAGCCATGGCGCTGCTGAATGGAATTCCATGTGACATTCAACACACACATGGATGTTTTCTCTCTCTCTGTCTTTCAGTCTCTCTCTGTCTGTCTCTGTCTCTCTCTCTCACATACATACACAGAATTGACTTACAAACTTGGAAAGATCAGTTATGGATTGTACAGGTGATGGAAGTTCATGCTGTAACAAGTGCGAACTAAAGTGACTTGAGAATGAATCTGAATGTTGAAAGGATATCAGCACACATGAGTGCACGTGCATGTGCACGCTTACACACACACACACACACACTCACTCACACACACACACACACACACACACACACACACACACACACACACACACACACACACAGAATGGACTCACAAAATTTGAAAGACTGATTGTGGATGCTAATGTTGAAAGGAAGTCCATACTGGGACTTGAGAGAATGGAATGACTAGAGAATGAATCTGAAGAATATTGCAAGGATATCAGTCTTTTGTAAATAAGATGGCGGTATTTGGTTTGCCTCAAATTTTGTCTTGAGTAGTCAGTGTAACACAAACATTCTGAAATTTGTACCTGCATTTGAAGAGTTCTGATTTTGTATCTGTTGTCAACATCATGGGTCAGTGATGCCGGCTAGGCCCTAAAATCAGTTTTAAAACTGATTCTGGGATGAAACAACTGATTGTTTTTTTTTTTTTCCATTTGACTTTATGTTTCTTTGATTGATTTGTTTTCTTTTGCTTTGCAATGTTGTTTTCAAGAAATAACTTTTTTCCCAAGGTCTTTGTAGAATATTTGTGTCTGTGTCTCTAGCAATAAGATGATGAAACTGGTAGATTTCCTCTTAGTTCAGGGATGGCAACTTCCTGAAAAAGGAGGAGAGGAAAAAAAAAAAAAAAGCTGGAAAATCAACACCATGTGGGAAGAAAATGTTACACATTTCTGAGAGATTTGCATCCTGAAGTTGGTATTTGTGAATCCGAGTACTACAGTGGGCTGAATGGGAGGACTGACTTCAGAAGTCACTGTAAACCTGTTGTTGCAAACCCTAGCTTTCTTCTGTGACTTTCTGGCCAGCATTTCCCTGAAACACAGAAGCTTTGGTCAGAGGTGAGGGCAGTGTCGTTAAACAGCTGCATGGTGTAAGCAGGATCTATTTGTCTTCTTGTAATCAGAACATCATGTCCATGTTATGTGGTAATAAAGGTTTTTTTTTTTCTTTTCTCTCTCTTTTTTTTTTCTTTAATGGAATAGTTACGCTGGACTTCAGTGTTTATGAGCTTGTGGTTAAACAAGTTGCTTCCTGTTTCAGGGTTTTTTTTTTTTCCCCATTTATGTCACTTCATTTGGCGTTTTGTAACATTGAGTCATCAGAAATTTTCTTTCAGTTGAACATTTTTTTTTTTTATTTTTCTGTTAAGTTAGTTTCTTTTGGGAAATTGTACAGACAAGATGAGTAATCGTTAACCTTTCAAAAACATTGTAACAGTTGAACCAGTTGTGGTTATGCACCGTGTTTTGTTCGCTTTTTAATATTGAAATTTATCACGGGATTGATTCTGTGTAAAATTCTGTTGTATCTTTCGTTGAGACCTTGGAATTAACAAAAATGGATGAATAAATGGAATTGATGAAAAACAAAGAGACTGTGAGATATTTACTATGTTCACCAGAAATTTGCTGAAATTTTTTTCTGAAGAGAAAATGAAAATGAAACAGACTGCAGCATCACTCACTGCGAAACGGGCCAAAATTCGAATAAATACATCCAACAAAGTGTAAAGTAACACATATTTTATGTACAGTACAAAGCAGCCAAGTACATTTTGGACAGATATGTCTTCCTCAGAGGTTACACACAGTAAACACAAATGCACAAAACAGCACCATCCTGACAGCAGTCAGCATGAGAACGACAAAAGTTGGTTGGAATGACGTGATAGTAATGCTGCTGAGAGTGGCATGGAAAAAGAGACCGGGAGATATAAAACAACAACAACAACAAATAAATAAATAGAAAATATCATCCATGATTTGTGTCTCAGCTGCTACAACTGGAAGTGAGAAACAAGTGTGGGGGGGGGGGGGGGGGGATTAGGGTAGGCCTAGAGAGTGCTAGAGTTGAAAATATCTCTGCAGTTTATTCTTGTGATTGTTGGATTTGCCTTCCCTCTGGTGAACCACCTACAGCTGGAAGTGTTGAGTTCACAGTGTTGTGTAGTAGCTCTTTTCTTCTTCTGCATACGCAGGCTGATATCCTGCAGACACTCCCTGTATAGACAGGCAAGTATTAACCCATCTGCCCAACAAAGGGAGTGGAGTTTTGTGTGTATGACCATTTTTTTATCCTGCCATAAAGGCAGCCATACTCCAACTTCAGGGAGGTGCATGCAATGTAATGCATCATCCATACCAATGGCCAAACTGGCCTTATCTTCCGAAAATTGGTGATGGAATTTTATATGTGTGCAAGATGTTATGCATGTGTTCACACAGAGAACCTTGGTTTATAGTCTCATTTGAAGGACTGTATGGGAAATGGAGTCAGACCCAATGTTAACTCTGAGAGAAAAATCCCCCTGTACTGAAACAACCCGGCGGAGATTCGAACCCACAACCCCAAGATCACGAGTCCAGTGCTGTACCACTGAGCTATTCCAGACCCCGCAGTAAGCTTTCAATGCTATATCTTTTTGATGATCAGACAGGACTGTGTGTTGAATGGAAAGTGTGTGCCAGACATAAAAGTTGCCGACTGTCTTGGAAAAGTCTTTTTTTGTTTTACAGAAAACATGGATTTCAGCCTCTTTTCCAGGTGTTACAGTTGAGGATCCATGTTACTGGGGGCAGGGGAGGGGGAGGGGGGACAGCATACAGCAAGTTGTTTGTCAAACACTCTGCGCGCGAGCATTAGTCCATAATCCACTGTGGAAGAGTCGGAACCTAGACAAAAGCGAAAAGAAAGCACTGCAAATACTTTGTGATTTTCCATCAGTGGTGATGGTCATTGTGATGTGAAGGTAGGAATATGCCAACAGTGCGTGTGCATGGCATCCCATTTGTACAATTTTTGAAGTTTAGTTTGTTGCTGATTTGTACATCATATATACCTGATAGAAAGATTTCTGGATAGGCATATGGGAAGGGAAGGTCATGTTGCTTATAGCCCAGCTGACCGCAAAGGGCCATATCAGGCCTGTCACCACGCTGAAGTCAACTCATAAGTCATATTTTCTTTTTAAGAAAAAAGGAAAAAACCTCACTGACACAACCCTTTGAAATAATACATCTTCGAAAAAACACACCAGAAATGTTAAAAATCTGTCTTCTGTGAAATCTGAGATCAGATGAAAAACATTGTGTTCTGTTGTAGAAATTCAAAGATCACATCCGGTGGGACGTCACTGAATATGGTTTTTCATGGAATTTGCTGTAAAGTGTTTATGTCTCACGTCATGCAAGTCCCAACTCTGTAAAAGAATATGTTTCACTGTGTGTGGTGTCTGCAAAAATGAGTCAAAAAAAAATCATGCTCTTTGTGCACTCTGGGTTAAGAACTGTCCTCATCCAGGAGGCATTAAATATTCCCATTGAAAGTTTTCAAGCAGAAAACAATACCTACTCTATGAGTCGAAGTACTTGGTTCCTCATCTCTCCAGTGGGTTCGAAGATTTTTTTTTCCTCCGTTGTTTTGTTATCCAGAAAACAGTTGGTTTCTGTTTTTCATTTGCCATTGCTGTCTTCATTTTAGCCACCAATGTTTTAAGAGTCTGGAAGTTGGATCCCTTTTTTTTATTTGTCTGCACAATTATGACTGAGAACAATATTGGTAACTGTTGCAAAGACTTTCCTGATTTCATTGTCTTATGTGCTTGTCCAGTGGCGTTGCTGTTTCTGGCTTCCCACATACACATCATCCTGATGGCAGCCAGGTCTTGTTATTGTAAAGGACATCACTACAGCCCCGTCCAACACTTCAGAATGCTCTACAATGAGCAAGTATGCACACACATCTGAACACATCTGAACACTTGGTCTGATCTTCCAAGCGCGCGCACACACACACACACACACACACACACACACACACACACACACACACACACACACACACTCCCCAATAGGCACAACCTGAACGCACAGACACACTTGTCCTGCATACATGAATCACATACGTTCCAAATTTACATATGCACACATTTACACGAGACATGCTGCGCTGTGATAAGGGAGTTATCTATGTCAGGTAATGTGGCCATCTGAAGAGCCAACACACACACACACACACACAGATGTTGTACCCCTGATGAGTCTCTTCAAAAAAACTGTTGTAATCCAATGCATGCAGGTGGTTACAGAACCACACTGGCTGAGACTCCCCCTCTTGAGACCGGTTGCCGTCACATTCCCCCAACATCCCCATGAACCTACAGACATGGGGAATGAACGCAACACACAAGCATGGAGGTAGAGAGGTCAAATCCCTGAGTTGTCAAATCAAACTGACAGCATAGGACTGTTTCTGATGAAACCAGTGAGCGGAGGGTCAAACTAAAGAGGGAGGTAACTGCATTCATCTCCTCCGACCCCACCATGCTCCAGCCATGACCAGCTTGTATACAGACTCCAGCCAACCCATAACACATATAGTGAAACAGTTTCTACACAGAGGCTACCAACCGATTAACAAACCAATGGTGACCAATGCGTATTCAAACACTGCCAACCCAACATACGCCAATGGTGACCACTCTGTGCCCAAACAACCACCAACCCAATATATAGCAAGGGTAGCTAGTTTGTCTTCAAACACTGTCGACCCAATGAACACCAATGGTGATCACAATGTGCTCAAACTGCCTGCCCGATGTATAGCAAGGGTGGCCAGTTTTGTATTCAAACATTACCGACCCAGTATACATACACCAATGATGACAATTTTGTACACACAATACCAACCCAGTGTACACCAGCGGTGAGAACTCTGTGCTCAAACTGCCAACCTAATGTACACCATGGTAACAACTTTGTACTTGAGCAGTGCCGAGCCAATATACATCAAAGTTGACCGTACTGTAATCAAACAATACCAACCTAATACACACCAATGGTGAAAACTCTGTACTCAAATTGCCAAATTAGAGTACATCAATGGTGACAGCTTTGTACTCAAATATTATCAACCAACACACACCAATGATGATGATTATTTTGTATTCAAAATGCCAACTCGATCAACTTTGCACTCAAGCAATACCAACCAAATATACACCAATAGTGAAATTTTGTACTCAACAATGCCAACTCAATATACACCAATGATGACCACACTCTCCACTCAAAAACAATATCAGTTACACAGGCCACGTGACAAATGAAGAAATCCGCAGAATAATCCAACAGGCAATTGGACCCCATTAAGACCTCACAGTCGTCAAGAAGCGGAAAATGAAGTGGTACGGACATGTGTCCCGTTCAGCAGGCCTTGCAAAGACAGTCCTGCAAGGAACAGTCAGAGAAGCCGCAACAGAGGAAGACAAAAGAAGAGGTGGGAGGACAATATCCAACAGTGGACTGGAATGAGCCTGGCGGAATCTCAGCGAGAGCAGTGGAAGACTGGGACAGATGGAGGACAGTGGTGGCCAGATCATCAGGGGTGCCCAAACGACAACAGACAATGTCGTGGGATAGGTAAAGGTAAAAAATACACCAAAGACATCCCCCCACACACCAAGCTTGCATACATACCCTGTAACTGAAACATATACACAGCAACAGTATCTGCATAAATTAATAAAACACAAATTAACATTTATTCAAGACTTGCACAGCTTTTTGGATCTTGTGTACAGTCAAAAAAAAAAAAAAAAGACAACACAGGGACGAACAGTTACAAATACATATAACTTCGCTTTGATTGGTATGAAAGAAAATCTTCAATGAGGCAGGGAACCACAAGCAGTAAATAATGAACAAATGGGGCAACTCTTTCTCTATGATGAAATTAGATACACGCCCACAATTCCAAATGAATGCTGGTGACAACACCAAATCGTCCAGCAGAAATGACAACACAGAGCGCACAGAAGAAACAAATTAGAGATATCCCCCGAATAAAAGATGTTCCAAGCTTGCCCATATACCCTGTACCGGACACATATACACAGCGACAGTAACTGGTGAAATGAACAAACACAAACAAACATTTATTCAAGAATGGCACAGCTTTTTTTAAATCTTGGATAAGTCAAACAATACAGACACAACACTAACAAATACAGGTATCCTTGCTTTGATTGATATAAAAGAAAATCATAAATGAGGCAGCGAACAATAAACAGCAAATAACAAACGAGAAGGGTAACTCCTCCTATGATGAAATAAATTACACGACCAAAACTCTGAACAACTGCTGCTTATAACACCAAATCGCCTAAAGGAAATACAAACACAGAATTCAGAACAAACTAACAGACATAAAAAAAAAAAAAAATTAAGGATGCTCCATAATATAAAGGATTACTCATACCAGGAAAGATTAAAAAAAATTGCAACTTATAACACTCAAAGCAAGAAGATTAAGAGGGGAATTGATTCAAACATATAAGATATGTAATGGTATCGATGATGTTGATAAAGCATGCTTTTTTTGTACTCCGCAGACAAACAAATACTACAAGGAACAGTGAAGATAAGATATTTAAACAATATTCCAGAACTAATTTGAGAAAAATTTACATTTACTAACAGAGTAACCAAACTTTGGAATGAATTAATAACTAACATCAAACGTGCACGTAGTATCAATGTATTTAAGAACCTCATAGATAAACATGAATTAATAACTAAAATAAATATGAATTTGATGGATAAATCAGACTGAACTAGTTTATGACTGGACCAACAGACATAAGAAAAAATATATACAGAAGGGGCGTAAAAAGCCTAAATAGTCTAAGTTGTTGCAACCCCCCACATAAAATAAGGAATATCTGTGGTAGATTACAGCCAAGTTGGTTCTGCAAAACTTTAGTGTAAACAAACAAACAACAACAACAAAAAAGTAGAAAATTGCACAGATGCTGTGTGTATAGTTTTGGTGGCAATTTTTTTTTTTAACTAAACGGGAAGTGTGAAGAAATAGTCCCGCAGGAAATAAATCAGGAAGTGCAAGGAAATAAAGCAACAGTCCTCCAAAGAAAGAAAACGGTACACAAGATCACAATTCCGCTCTTGAAATTTTCGGCCACATGGCTTTTTTAAAGAAAAAAAAAGAAAAAGAAAACAATAAAGCTACCTAATAAAGAATTGACGTCATAAATATATTACGCAAATTCTGACATCATAATATGTGATGTCATCAACAAGAAAAAAAAAAAAAAAGGGGGGGGGGGGGGGGGGCAAGTTGTGTGTGTGTGTGTGTGTGTAGTTATACTGCAACCAATGTACTTCAAAAACATAACATTACGCTCCATAAATCACAGTGAAAATGAGACCATAGCATAATGTGAATGTAGTCCTGTCTGTGACGGTGTATGGTATACACAAAATGTCATGTGAAAAAGATATAAATTTTCTGCAAATCATCAATGTTGTTCATCGGTAAAATTTGGATAGGGTTGTTACAAATTTGCCTTAACACTACACTCATTTGGGAACCTAGTATCTAATATCCTTATCCATTTCTCTTCAGTAATAAGTGTGAAGCGTTTGCTTTCACCGTAAGTTTTTGTCAGCACTGCAACAACAAGGTCTTCTACTGAATGCCAATGGTTTACTGTGAGATTTTTTTTTTTTTTTAAATGTGTATTGTATTGGTAAGATCTGCGCTGATTTTATCCATGTGTACTTGATTTGAATTAGGGCAAGTTGCTCTCAAAGATATGATGGGATCTGTATTCATTGTTTTGCATAAATCTTGTGGGAAAAAAAATATAAATGTGTGCTGGTAAATAATAATAATAATGTAATTAATTATATAGCGCCTATTCTCTAAAAAAAATTAGGGCTCTAAGCGCTTTACATTACCAACAACACACACACATACACGCGCGCGCGCGCGCGCGCACACGCACTCGCGCAGGAGCGCGCGCGTTTACGTGCTCACGCATGACCACACACGCACGCCGTCAGACACACGCACGCACGCACGCACTCACATCAACACGGCCTGCACGTACAAGCAACACAACCACCAGACACTCATGCAGAAACCCACTCAGACACTCGGAAGGTGGATGGGGGGGGGGGGTGGCGGGGGGGGGGGGGGGGGGGGGGGGGGGGGGGGGGTAGGGGTTACGACTGATAAATAACAGAGAAAAAAATGGAGAAGTGAGATATCTGTTTGGAAATTGATGACCATTGGGAAATTAACATTGGACGGGCGCAGGGGAGCAACCAAAACGGGGGTGAAATGAGGTGTTGGGGGAAACACACCTTGTATCAAAATGTTGGGTACACTATGACGAGGAGAGAATGTCAATTTACGGGTTCAACCCCACCGCATCTATTTTGCCTCGCAAACCCCACTTTTCAGCATCCATCTTCATCTCTTGCTATTTTAGCCCTGTAACCCCTCTTTTTTTTTACAACAGCAAAAAATAAGATTAACAAAACAGACGATCTAAATCCTCTTTCTCCAATGCTAAGCAGGTAACAGGTGCGCGTGAGACTAGTGCAGTATGGGCCAAGCGTTTATATGTGAACGCTGACCTTCTTCCCGATTTAACAGCCCATTCTCACCTCCCCTAAGGAACTTACCCTGGGGTAAGTCTTGGCTAGCCTGCTTTTACCCCCGGGGTCATTCCAGGACTAGCTGGAACCCCCCCCCCCCCCCCAGTTGGAATTGAACCCCCCCCCCCCCCCCCACCCCCCCAATGGTCATTGACACTGACCACTGCTTGTCTGCATTGCACAGTATACAAACACTCATGAGACACTGATTAACTGTAAACAGTAAACAAGTGGGGTAGTTTTTTGCTCCCATAAGGAAACCTAACACAGAGTAACTTTTATTCAAGACTGGCACAGCCTTTAAACTTGAATAAAGTCAGACAATTACAAAGACGAACAATCTAATAGTGGGGGGAAAACAAGCGCAGTAATGACTTGGCAAAACTTTGAACTTAGGGGGGGGGGGGGGGGGGGGGGGGGGGGGGGTCAGGAGGTTGAAAATGTAAAAACTGGGAACATGAAATTAAGAAAAAATATATTACAGATTTGAAAACTTTTCACTGGCTGCATAAGGGAACCATCGCAATCCCTTTTAGAGGCAGATATATATATATGCTGCTCCGATAGCAGGCAATACAAATATGTCTCTGCCTTTATCTGACTTTTATTCAGTTTAAAAGGCTGTGCCAGTCTTGAATAAAAGTTACTCTGTGTTAGGTTTCCTTATGGGTTGGGTTGGGTCGGGTGCCCCCCCTTGTCATTTACGATGCTTTTTGGTGCATATTGTATTTCATTTATTATTTTTTTCTCTCTTGTTCATTTCTTTCATATGCAACACACCCACTACACACACACACCCCTCCCCCCCTCACTCTCCTTCCCCTCCCTGTCCTCTCTCTCTCTCTCTCTCTCTCCACTCTTCCTCTACTTTCAGTCTCTCTCTCTCTCTCTCTCTCTCTCTCTCTCTCTCTCCCCTTTTCCTCCTCCTCGCTTCACTCTACCCTCTTTCCTCGTGCTCTTCCTCGAACACTACTCACCCTCTCTCCCACTGCCCCTCTTCAACTTCATTCACCACTTTGGCTTCACAAGGGGAGTATTGTGCATGTTAATGTCTGTACTGTTTTCATCGTCTTGTCGCTGAGGAAGGCTTATTGCCGAAAATTTCTTGTCTTGTTTTGTATCGTTCATTAAAGTGCGTTACTTCACACTTTGTTTTTGTGTGCTCTTTCTGCTTTTTTCGTCGTGAATGCTGAGCGTTGATTGGTTGGTGGATACTAACTGTCCATTTCGAATAGAACACGGTGTATCTCGAACGGTCGGGTTTGACTGGATGCCTCAGTCCGTTTGAGATGTACGTTTACTATGACAGACGCTACGTTTGGGATCGGGTTCGACCGCTACTTCCGAAGCATTACGGGCGGGGAGGCTCGTGTGTCAGCCGCTTAAGGTCCAACTGGGGGGGGGGGGGGGGGGGGGGGCAGCTCTAGCTAGTCCTAGAATGACCCCGGGGGGTAAAAGCAGGCTAGCCCAAACTTTACCCCGGGGTAAGTTCCAGTGGGGCGTAAGAACGGACTGTTACACCGGCTTGACAAGTAAAGCACCTCAATCAAATAGGTCACGTGATCACACTGGGTCGTTTGACCTAGTTTACTGCACTGCTTTGTAGGCCAAGTGATCACACAGGGTCGTGTGACCTAGTTTACTGCTGTGCTCCTCTTTTCTCAACCAGGCTTGCAACTGGCTTTGGCAGAGTTACAGCAGTTACTGCTGTTAGCCGAGCTTTTATGGCGGCTCTAATCGCCAGTAGTAGTACATCCGTCATTGTATATTTGGAGCATTTATATGGAGATAGTGCTGGCTACACACTACTCCTCTCCATACTGGTAGATGTACTAAGGTCTGCCTAGCCCTATCTAGTTTGTTTGCCAGAACTCCCGAAAATCCTGATCCATTTGCATGAGCCTAATGATACTATGGCGTTTGCTACACAGTTCATTAATACCAATTCCTAGTTTGTGAAATTTTGGATAGCTATAAAACACACTGAAAGTTGAATCAGTTTTCTAGCATACGAATCGGCCATGTTCACATGTGTCTTGAGAAATGAACGCCATGTCTGATGCGGTTTTGCTTTTTTAAACATGGCCTGAGCTATCTCAAGCCAACGCCCAACAATCAACGCGTGATGGATTGTTTTGCTTTGAGCAACTTTCAACAACGAGCACCCATTTTTTAGATAGGGAACCATCTCATCAAGAGTCAAACACGTATCAAAACTGGCCACATCTTGTTCAGCAATATCGCTTTCAGTTTCTTCATTTTTTTTTCTGAACTAACAAGCCCAGAAGATAGGCGTGCATTTCCAAAGCTGTGGGTTCGCCTTTTGTCTTTTCTTCGCCTTCTAAAAAAGCAATGCTTCCTTTGGGGGTTTCACTGGTAGACAACAGGCTTCACCTAGCTCCTTTCTTGACAAATACTCCAACATGCAGTTGTAGTAAACTTTGTGATCTTGAATAGCTTGAAACTGTTCTTCTGTAAACTCTCTCTTGCTGGTCATTGTTAAAACAACAGCACAGCCAAACACAGTAGTCAGCAAAAACACAGTCAAACACAACCTCCACGCACGGCAGCCAGTGGTGAAAATGATGAATTCTCTCTCTCTGCGGCGGCGCAGCGCGCGACTAAATTACGCAACGCTTTCAACCAAGAATTTTCTAGCAAGATTGACCCAATCGTTGCATATGACCCAGACAAGTCTGTCTGGGTCAAGGTAAAACAACCAGGTTAAGCGGAAGATTATTGATCATCCCAGGCAGCCAAGCGTAACGGTGTGGTGCGACATTGGAGAAAGAAGATTTAGATCGTCTGTCTGTCTGTCTGATACTTGCACCACCGCAACTGATTATTTTTAAATTACATAAATATTTGGGTTAGAAAAATGAAGACCGACGTACTTACCGAGCTTACGAATATATGCAGCAAGTTAGAGTTAGTGGACAACGACGAAGAGTTAAGAAATATGTTTAATAAATTGATCATGGATGTTTTTAAGCGCATAAATGTACGGGAAAGCGTAATGCGCGGCATCAGTAAAGTACCAGAGTCTTCTCAAATGGCCCCACCAGTAAAAGCGTTATTTGCCATTATAGTTAATTATATGACCCCTGAAGATGATAACCTGTCTGTTTGGTTTTTTACTAACCAAGAAGAGGCGCATATTTATCATCTCCCCACTTGATTTATTTTTTAATGTACCTAAATATTTGGGTTAGAAAAATGAACCTTACAAGTAAATCCAAGGTTGGAAAACTATATACGTTGGAGAAGATATTTGACAGTGATGAACAATAAAGCAATATGATTAATGAAGTAGACATGAATATTATTAACTCCACAAATGTTCAGGAAAGCGTGACACATGCTAAAAGTAAAATACCAGATTCTCTTCAAATCAGGTCACCAGTGAAAGTGTTGTTAGTCATTCTGATCAATTATATAACCCCCGACGATAATAACATGCAAGTCTGGGTTTCAACTAATCAGAAAGAAGAAGTTATTAGCTATTACGACTCTAATTCTGACTGGGCTGATCACATGCTTACACAGTTTAACCATGCGAGTGAAGAAGCAAAATTGCGCGGCTCCGGCTGGTCTGAAGGAACAGTCCTTGAAATCAAATTAAAACAAAGGAAGTTCTATCCTATAGTTGGCAATTCTTACATTCCTCTTCCAAGAGAGTTAGTGTTTGAAACGAGCAGTCTTAAACATACAAAATTCTGACAATATGTGTTTCATGTGGTGTGTTTTGGCACATTTACATCCTGTTGGAAACCATGCAGACATGCAAGTATGAACAATATAGACATGAGCTGAACTTCAATAAAATAACGTTTCCAGTAAGTATGGAAAGTATAAGTCTCTTTGAAGAACAAAACAAACCAGTAACTGTAAGCGTATATACATGGTCCGTAGCAGATAATTTACAACCTCTAAGGATCTCCCCAAAGCCCCTACTTTAGGTGAATCACTTAAGAATCATGTAGACTTGATACTGTTGACAGACGGCCCCAAGAGCCATTATGCATTAATCAGATCAGTTAGCAGACTGTTAGCATATACATCAAAGGATAAATCTAAACAAGAGATTTGTAGAAAATGTCTGGTTAGAACCCCAACTATAGAAGCAGCTGCCAAACGTAAGAATCGTTGTAGAAGTTTTGTAGACTGTGAAACCAAACTTGCTGTGCCTCCACTGGGGTATAAAGTTAGTTTTAAAATTTACACAAAATGCAGATGAACCCATACGTGGTTTATGCTGATTTTGAATCGCTCTTACCATAGTATCAAGGCGCACAACAACTAGAAGAACCAAAAAAACAGCCTAATTAAACAATCATCAGATTTGTTTTTATGCTTTCATTGTTGTTAGGTCGGATGACCCACACATGGCACCAGTGATTTACAGAGGCCCCGACGCAGCTAATAAATTTTTATATCAAATGAAACAAGTTCGCGACCAATGTGCCAATCGCCTGAATCTCTCTGACATCATTATGACCCCTGAAGACCAAGAGCGCTATGACTCATCTACTCACTGTTGGAGATACCAAGATGAATTATTAGATGACTCTGTAAGAGACCACGATCATATTACTGGCAAATTTAGGGGGGGGGGGGGGGGGGTTGCACACAGCGGTTGTAATCTACAATTAAAATTTGACCCCAAGACTTGGAAACTACCCATCTTCTTTCATACCTTACGAGGTTATGATTCTCATTGTATTATGCAAGCAGTGACTTCTGAACATAAGAGAGTTAGCTGCATTGCACAGTCTTCAGAAAAGTATATGACCTTCACCCTTGACTGTTTATCCTTTTATGACCCTGCTCAACATTTGATGGAGTTTGGAAAAAAAATTAGCAGGATCGCTACATGATTGTCCAATAACTAAAAACTATTTTGACCCCTCTTTAGCACGAAAAGGCATTCATCCGTATGAATACATGGACTCATGGCAGAGGTTTGATGAGCCAGCGCTGCCGCTTAAAGGAAGACTTTTACAGCTGTCTTTCAGGCAAAGGCATAACCGACTCTGACTATAAATATGCACAGAAAGCCTAGAAAGAATTACACAAATGGGTGATTCTCACGATCAATATTTGATGGCTGACGTATGTTTATTAGCAAATGTGTTTCAAAATTACAGATCTACATGCATGAAACATTATAGCTTTGACTCATCAAATTACATTTCTGCCCCTGGACTGTCTTGGGACGCCTTCTTAAAGTTTTACAAACATTAAGATTGACTTAATAATGTCTGATCTGGCTACACTCCAGATGATTGAACATGGTTTTGAGAGGCGGCATTGGCATGGCCTCGCAGCCTTACTGTAAAGCCAACAATAAGTATTTAGATGACTATGACCCTACTAAACCATCTAACTATTTTATGTATTAGACGCTAACAATCTATATGGGTGGGCTATGAGTCAGACACTGCCATTAGAAACTTTAGAATGTACACAGGACCTCATGAGGTTAATGCTGTGTTAGGTAAGTTGTCAAAGCTTACACCTGATCACTCACAGGGACTAATCTTAGAAGCAGACTTGTTGTACCCAAAGAATTACACGATCTTCATAACGATTACCCCCTAGCCGCAGAAAATTAAAAATGACACCCTCAGAACCACCTAAACTTGTGCCTAATCTCCTTCACAGGACTAAGTATGTGTGCCATTATAGACTGCTACAGTTTTACTTAAGACACGGATTAAAACTTACTGCTGTTCACAGAATAGTTGCTTTTGACTAAGAGCCCTTTATGAGGCCATACATCATTAAGAACACTGATCTTAGAACTAAATCCACTGATGATGCTTCAGAAAAAGACTTTTTAAAACTAATGAACAACAGTTGTTTTGGCAAGACGATGGGAGAACCCACACAAACGTAAAGATGTAAGATTGGTTACAAAAGAAAAAAAACAGCAATTAAGTTAGTCCAAAACTAATTACCAAGATTTTTTTAGACGATTTAACGACAGTCTGTATGGCATTATGGTGAAGAAACTGCGTGTGAAGTTGGACAAACCAGTGTTTATTGGGTTTACTGTGTTAGAGCTGTCAAAGTTGTTAGTGCTAGAATTTCTGTATGACTACTTTAAGCCACTATATCCAGAAGCAAAAGTTATGTACACAGACACTGACTCTTTTATTCCAGACGTTCCTACTGAAGATTTTTTACAAAGACTTAGAGCAGGAAGTAGCCAAAGGAGTTGATGGATGGTATGACACATGTGACTACCCAAAAGACAGCCCTTTACATTCAACTGTAAACAAGAAAGTGATTGGAAAGTTTAAAGATGAACTTAATGGAACAGTTATACAATAATATGTTGGTCTGCGGTCGAAGATGTATAGCGTTGCCAGTCAGACCTCTGTAATGAAGAAAGCCAAGGGCATAAGTAAAGAAGCTGTTAAAAAAATGTAACTCACGACAACTACAAACAGGCTCTCTTTCAAGACAAAGTATTTCACCATACAAATTTTAATCTGCGCTCTACTCTTCATCAAGTAAAACACAACTGCTATTAACAAGAAATCTTTAGCCTCTAATAATAACAAACGAACTTACGTTGATCATGAGTTTTGTTATGCCATAGGTCATTGGAGAACTGACTTGACTTAAGAACTTGGGTTAGAAACTTGACTTGCGTTAGAGACTTAACTTAAGAACTTGGGTTAGAAACTTGACTTGGGTTAGAAACTTGACTTGGGTTAGAAACTTGACTTAACTTGGGTTAGAACTGACTTGGGTTAGAACTGACTTGACTTAAGAACTTGGCTAGTACTTGAGTTAGGAACTTGGCTAACTACTTGGCTAGTACTTGACTAGTACTTGACTTAAGAACTTGACTGACTACTTGACTAACTACTTAACTAACTACTTAACTACTACTACTTGACGTATTGTAAGAATTAATTCACTAAAAATGGATCTACAAAAGATTGTGCTTCCCCCCCCCCCCCCCCCCCCCCCCCCCCCCCAAGAGATTGGTGCTTTTTCTTTTAATTCTTTTTATGGGTGGTTGTGACTTTGTTGTTGTTAAGTATGGTTTTAGATGTTTGTATGCCAAGAAACCGCCAGCACCAACTGCCAGCACATAATGCATTTTGTAGTTTGATTGTGATGGCGGTGATGATGATGTGATGGTGGTGATGATTGTGATGATTGTGATGGCGTTGGCGGTGTTTTACTATCTAATAATTTTTGTTTTGCTTCTCGGTTTGTTTTTTGTATTTGTAGTCTATTCCATTCAGCTAGCCTTTGACCAGCCAACACACGTCCTGGATTTTTGGGTTTAGTAACACTGCTTACTTGTGGGATCTTTTTGCTGTGGAGTCACATTCTTCTCCTCCAAGGCCACAGAGCCCACATTCTTCTCCTCTTGTGTCTTCTCCTGATCGCTCATTTTTTTTTTTAAATTAAAATCTAAATGATTCAAAGTAATTAATCCCATGATGATGGACATCGTAATGTTCCACATCGATAATACATGGCACATGCTAGAGATTCTAGCGATTTGGATCAAACTGGATCTTGTGTTAAGTTATATTTAAAATCTTCTTCTGAATCAGTCGGTGCCATCTTACCTACTAATTTAGCATATAAACTAATCACTGTCTGCCCCACTGATCTAACCATTTTTGATCCTAGCTGTGTTTCGTACCTGGCGTAATACTTCTCAACGTCTGAAGTAGACAATTGCTGAATCTGTTCAACACTTAGTTCAGTGCCTAAATACTGTCTAGTTTTTTTCCACACGCAGCCAGAGAGTATAATCTTTCTTTATGGCAGAGGTCTCCTGAGTGATCTGCTGGCTCCTCAGACTTTAATAGCTCGTCGCAATTCATTTCTTGAAACCTTTTTAAAACAATAAAAATAATGTTAATACTTTCAAACACAAAGAGCCTAGCGCTGATTAATTATGCAATACCTGGGATAGGCGTTATAGTTTATTCATCCCTCACAAATGTTTTTTTAAGAATAAAACCACCAAACATGGGAAAAATAGAAGATTCACCTAAACTAGTCTCAATCTTCTTTTTTATCTTTAGCAACGAAGGATTATTTGATTCAAAAGCACATAGACAGTCTTTCATATTATGATTATTTTAATTATTTTTTAGTTAATAAAAAACATGAGCACTGCAAAGATTGTCAATACTGTTTACCACGCTGTTGTAATCGGTGATCTTAGTATAGGTTACAGCATGTTAGGAAAAAGTACGTTTAAAATGAAACAACCCGCCCTAGGAAAACTAGACATTGAAGACAGTGTCATGGTCATAACTGTAATAGTTGCATCAAAAGACTTTCTTGTTAAACAATGAATTATTCCAGAAATTAATAATGCATAAAAATATCAATTAATAAAAATATTTATTTATAAAAAGATGTCTGGATTGGTTATGATGGTAGGAGGGGCTATTCTTAATGCACTGGCCTTCTCTGGCAGCAATTATATGTTTAGTAAATTGCGGTCTGATGAAGAGAGAGAACGGCATAACAAGGTTATGGAAGATTTAGCCAAGGCACAAGGACGCGTACGAGAAAGCAAGGATTGCTCACTTAGACTTTATTAATAACAAATTAAGGCAACAGGGATATGCAGATCACACATCTACAAATGTTGATGACGCAATTAAGGAGTATTACTTTAGTGACGGGAGATAAGTTTTCAAACGTCACCACGTACCGCCAGACCTGTGTGACTTTTATGAACTGTCCAGGGACCAAGGGACAGCAGCCAGTCAAGAGACACAGAGGTTGTGGAGTTTTCTCTTTTATTGAACTTCCATAGCGAAGAGCTCAAACCAGGCACACTGCCCTGGGAACTCTTCTCTCTCTCTCTCTCTGTTAGCACTCAGCGCACTGAGCACTCTCACGCGCCGATCGCTCACTCGCGGACCACACTCTGGACGACACTCCTCGGGAACACTCACGGGGAACACTGACTGCACTCACGAAATAGTTGAGTTTTACGTCCTCATAGCAAAAGCTTTTAGGGACATGTCTTTCGTTCACAGTAGTCTTTGAACTGCACTCACCCCACGCGCTTCGCTTATATACACCTTGACTGGACCGCAAAGCCGCAACGCAGCGCCCGCAGGCAAAGTGAGCCTCGCGAGACAGCAAATGATAAAATTTGTGCTATCTGTCGCAGCTTCTGCGTTGTCTAGCTCGCCGTACAGTCAAAGTATCCAAACATATTAGACATCGATGAAAACCTCAGAACCAAAGAATAAAACGCAATCAATCATATTTGACAATTTTGTGGCTGTGTAAAGTTATTGGCAATTAAAGTCCGAGAATGAAACCACTTTTAACGAGTTTACGTCATGTTTTTCCCTTATTTCGATGACAAAAGCAAACTGCGTGAAATAATTTTGTAATGACTGAAAAGCTGGGATTTCGCTCTTTTTATACATATAAATTTCATTATTCAAGATGCCGTCCAAGTGGAGAACTTTGCGTTTAAAATTTGATGGAAAACACAACTTGCCTTATCGTCACATGGGCGTCGCCATGTGCTTTTAACATGACTTTCGATAAAATGTTATTCCGTTGGAATGGTTAATCGGATGATAATTTTTATATATTTTCGGTTGTTGCTTCTACCATAGAAACGAAGTTACTAAAAAGATTTCGATAGGAAAGTTCGAATTTCATAAAACAACAATTTAGATCAGAACGCCGACAATGAACAAAGAAGGTGACTCGCTCAAGAGACCGGCGCCGTCAGTCATTTCGTATAGTCGCATGCTTGTACAGAAAAGATCATAGCCATGCGATATACGAAATGAGAGCTTATGGACTTTACTTTCAATGCACATTCATGGATTCTTTGGATTCTCTCATACTTTTTGTAAAATCAGAATTATTTACGGTTTGTTCGTCGAACAATTTCAAATGGCGCCAAGATTAATTCGGTCGAAATAGCAGTTTTAGGGAAAATATGGGCTTCTCAGTTCAACATAATTGAAACGAATAGAATACGTGAATTTTTGTGACTTTGGCGATGTATACACAACTATGTAGGTTCTGAGGTATTCATGATTTAAGGAACAAGGGAGGTAAGGGGGAAGATAACTCATGAACAAAATATCGTTTATGACGGGTGACCGAGAAATATACACTGTTAGCACCCGGCTACAAAACAAAACAAAAACAACAACAAAACAATTAGAATACAATTAGAATATAGACAAAATACAATTAAAATGCAATTAGAATACAATTAAAATATGGACAAAAATATATTATTCTCCTAGGGGATATTGGAAAGGAAAATTTGCTATTAATAAACTGAGTAAAGCTGCTGGTGTGTCTGAATCAGAAGCAAAAGACTGACTTTCAAAACAAGCAATCTGGCAAATATATTCACCACCCGCACAAAAAGAATAACAAGGCCTCGATTTGTTAATTCGATTCCAAATGACACCCATCAGATGGATTTGTTGTATCTTCCCCATGACACAATCAGAAGAAAAAGGTTTAAATATGCTCTAACTGCTGTTGATATGGGTTCAAGGTATAAAGATGCTGAACCTTTAACAGATAAAAGCTCCACTGCCGTAGCTGTGGCTTTACAACAAATATACATGCCAGGCCCATTAAAGTATTCTAGGATGATCCTGGTTGATGATGCAAAAGAGTTTAAAGGAGCTGTAAACCAACTGTGTTTAAAACACCAGGTCACAATTGAAAGAGGGATCCCAGGCAACCATCGCTCACAGGCACTGGCAGAAAACTTGAATAAGAATGTAGCCGAACGTCTGTTCACCTATCAATATCACAGAGAAATTATGGACAGAACACGCAACACAGAATGGGTCAGAAGATTGCCAGCAGTCTCACGTGCCATGAACAATGAAGAATTTAAAGCAACAGGTCTAAGCCAGTGGACGCGATCAAAAAAAAAAAAAAAAACAAAAAAAAACTAACATTACTGAAGACGCACAAGACAAGCAGAAAATCTTGCCGTTTGGACTAAAAGTAAGATATTTGTATGCACCTGGAGAGGCAGAGGGTGATGTTAAAATTAGAGCCACAGACCCTATATGGAGCGTAGACGTGTATGAAGTTGAAAGAATTATGAAAACAGCCCCTCCTGTGTATTATTTAAGAGAAACTCTCTCTCTTCTGAAAAGCCCGCCCCTAAAAGATCATTTGTTCGTGAAGAACTGCAAATTGTCCCACCAAACACAGTGCCTGTTAGTTAAAAAAAAAAAAGAAGTATGTATAGTATGAATGTTTATGATCTATTTTTAACCTATTTAAACATAGCATATATTTTTTTTAACCTATTTTGGGTTTAATTGATCGCTTGTTTGTTTTACAATGTTCCGTCTGATTGCCTCTGTGTCTACCTGTTGTGAAGTAAAAGTCTTTTCCATTTCTTTTGAAGTTCAATTTTTTGACGTTTGTAATCATCACCATCAGGCATAGCGCGTTGAAATTCTTCGTCCGTAATATTTCCATCCAGCAATGTATTGCTTATTATTAACTTTAATGAACAAAGTTTTGCTGTTGCTAGGGCTACAATGGCAGCGTGCTTTTGTAACTTGGGTGTAATTTTTTTTTTTTTTTAAACAGCACTCGCAATCACAGACACAGCACCTAAACCCAAACCAACACTCCCTAAAGCAATAGACTACTGGTGCACCAACCCCATTAGCTAAAAGAGCAACGCTAGACCCAGTGCTGAAGCTGGCTACAACCGATAAACTGGTGATTACATAAGAAAGGGCATTTAAAGCTGAAGCATATTTCTTTCTGGTAGCATTATACTTATTGAAGTCGCTTTCTATTTCCTTCTGAAGTTCGGTCATGTGCTTTAATCTAAACTGTTGAGCTTGTTCATCCATTTTTAATCAAAGTAATTTTCTATAAATCTTCTTATCAACTCGTCTGACAGCACTTCATCAACAGAATAAAACGCAATAAAATCAACATACTTAATGAAAGTAAAATCAAGTATTGTTAGTTTGGCTTTGTCAACATTCACAGTGACTTTGTCAGTTGATAAGAAAATGTTTACTTCATCCGTGTTTTTAGTAATAGCAATAACAAGACCTGAGAAGTTTTCGGACGTTATTGTTACACCCTGATTAATGTATGTTCTGGCAAACTAGAAACAGATTTCCCTGGAGTGATTCATAAAACAAAAATCAAAGTAGCAATGTCAGGCAGTGGGCCTTTTTGGGTTTCTAAGCCAATTATAAGCCAACCGTATCGTTTCCCACTTCAGCTAAGGGCCTCTTTCTGCTTAGCATATATTCCCTTCTTCCGTATGACTTGATTTCTATCTGCTTTTTTCTGTTGTAATCCTGGGACGAGGCTAACAAGAAGAGCTCATGCATTCAAAGCTTTTCTAAAATTGTTTTTCTCATCAAAGTATACATTAGGGGTAGTTAGTCAAATTTTAAAATCCCAGTCAATTTCAGGAAGCTGCGCCCAATTTTTGTCTTGTTAATGAAGCTTGTATTCGTGTTTGCCGTTATCGGTTGTTATTAGATTTCTTATTTGTTCTAGTTTGGGGTGTTGTTGCTTTTTTTTTATCTTCAATTTCTGTTCGTTTGTAAAAACCCATCATCGGTGTATTCAAATCCCATTTCATCGGTTGCGGTCGGCTGGGCTTCTATCCTTAATCCCGTAAACATTTCCTGGCTCTCCTATCAGATCAAACTCAAGTGTGTCTGCTAGGTCTTTTAGCTCTACTGAAATGCATTTGGGAGCTAGCTGTGCTTTTGATAGTGGCTCGCGGGACATTTTTTTATAGTGTGAAAATTCTATAATAAACAATTTATAATAAACAAACATACTGAAGTGGTGGATCAGTCCGTAAGCATAATTTAGCGTGCTTAGATTTTTCTAACTGTTCTTTTATTTTCATTAGTTCATTCTTGTCCCTTATATATAATTTTCACGCAAACAGTCTTCAAAACTATCCTTGTCCTTAGTATAAAATAAGATAACCGATTTTAACTGTGATCGAAAGTCTGTGAAGACAGCATTGTATTTCTGAGTTAAAAGCCACACAGAAACTATGCGTGGCGGCCACTAAAGGCTAGCTTTGACAGAGTCTTGTGCTTTTTTTAACAATGTCTTGCTCAGCTAAGCAGTAATCAATAATAAACAGTGTTTAAGTTCCCTCAAATAGCCTACAGTAATGTTCTAAACAGTCGCTTAGCTTGTCGCTAGGATCAACTATATATTCTCATCTGTCCAAACAAACTGCCTTTCTTTGTAAGACTTTGTATA
The DNA here is from genome assembly GCA_016801955.1 of Conus betulinus. Taxonomy (NCBI): domain Eukaryota; kingdom Metazoa; phylum Mollusca; class Gastropoda; order Neogastropoda; family Conidae; genus Conus; species Conus betulinus. Next base: position 88,426 of record JADBJO010006900.1, read on the forward strand.
CTTTAATGGTTGTGCAGAATATAACAATGTACTCGTAATGAAACCTGTAGATTGTTTGTAAGAAATCAAGTATGAAGACGGTTTTCCCACATCCAGTAATCCCGCAAATAAGCGAACAGTGCGGATCTTTGGGTAAAAAGTTCAAACTATCCATCTGTTTTTAATAGGTTATTTCTTTTAGCCTGTTTTCTTCAATGTTTTAACTGAGCGTCAAAACCACAAAAACGTGCTTTTGTAACTGACCATTTCCATCTGCTTTCTTATTAATTTGTATGTTTTATGCCATCTGCCCCTACCCTTCTTCCACTTCCGTGTAATCTGTTGTCATATGTTGATCTAAAATCCACCCACAGTCCATATTTTCCTTGGTGTCTATTAGGAGCTCATGCACACACCAAGTCTAGCATAGTGGATCAATCTATAGGCTTCGATGCAAGAAAACAATATTTGGCTAGTTTAGAAGATGCTATTACTCTGCTGTTGATTTGCCTTCCAGCATAAAAAGATATCAAGACGTTCTTGCACATGCTAGGTCAAAGGTTGACTTTGTTGTAGGCCATGGATTATATATGCTACCCTCTGACCTTAGACTACAAATTGGCATGATACAGAATTATAATAATGAAATCCTCATAGCTGGAGATGACCAAAAACTTCGGACATAATAAAGGCTTAAACATAAGGCCTGCACCATCCATTAAAAAAAAAAAAAATCTAGCTTTGAACCACCAGAAAGCGACCCACCACCGCCAATTATAGAAAGCAACCCAACGCCAGAAAGCAACCCACCAGCACCTGTTAATATACCTCACCCTGACAAACACACTAGTGAAAAAAGACAGCTCTTGTTGTGTTTTTAGCTGCGAAGGGCGAGCGGACAGTCAATTATCTCTTCGATCTGAGTGCAAAATTTTGGACACAAAGAAGAACCGCAATTGAGGGGAAATAAACTTTGCCTGTCATGTGCATCGACTATCTACCCAGATTTGTCCTTCTTTGCTGACATGGGAAGAATAACTCTTGTCCTACTTCCGCTAGCGGCCTGTGCGGAGTGCAAGAGTCGCCGAGCCGAGTATCGTCCAGCTTTCAGTTAAAGGTAAACAGGACAATCAAACGCACGATAATCTGTCGTGGGAACCTAAGATCTTCAGAAAGAATTCTGACGTTCATACGGAGACTTATCTTGTAAGCTTATTTAAAAAAAAAAAAAAAGTCAGCTCGTAGTCGCACTTCATAATCCATATCATTCTCAGCCCACACCACGTCGTCACAAGCCACGTCGATCACTCGCTGGCTGGGAAATCGGTGAGGATACATAAACCACCATTTTTCATGTATAAAAAAATACTCATCAGGCGAAAGGCGTTAAAATGTAGGAGAATTTGCGCTCTCGGTCGGTAGGAATGTATTGGTAAATGGCCATGATAAATTGATTCTCGTACTTGGAGCCAGGCAGAAACTTTGACAAGCTAAGAGATTGATACCGATACTTAGTAGTCAGAGACAAAGCGGAAACGTCGACAAGCCAAAAGATGGTGACTGAGAACTTGTGTTGCTGTACAGAAATCAAGAATCCTTCAAACAGGCAGTTAGTGTTACTTCTAGGTCAATAATCCAACTTTTTCACCCAGGATGAGCTGTGTAGCTACAGCTTCAGTTCAGATGAACATTTTATTCACAAGTTGGCATTAACTCAGTGTGTGTTTTTATCTTAAGCACAGCTCACTTCCAAATGTAGACTTTTCAGATCAGACACCCTCTTCAACAGCTGTGTCAAGTATTTGTGATTATCTCAAGGTATTTGTATAATGTGGCTATGTACATTATTAACTTTTTTTTTTTCTCATGTGCCTTTTGCATGTGATGGTAACCCCCCCCCCCCCCCCCCCCCCACCATCCCCCCTGCCCCAAATCTTTTCCTTTCAGTTACACTAATGAATGGATTTAATCATACTTTGTTTTACTCTTTAGGTGCCAGCTTAGGGAAAATGTTTTTTAGATGGTATTTTGATGCAAAGCCTAAAGTTAGAACAAGGAATGTCAGACATGAAGATTTTTCTTTAATGCAAAGCCTGTAGAACAAAGAATGTCAGACATTTTCATGTGAGTTAGTTAAATCTTTCTGCTAGAAAAAAAATGTTAGCCTTTTGGGATTAGTTAAATGGTAATACTGGTAGCAAGTTTTATTTTGTTTTTTCTGTTGATATGTTGTAATGGACTTTTTTGTTTGTTGTAAGAGGTATAAATGAAAGAAAAATAATTCATCGGCAAGGAAGTCCATTGGCTACCTGGAGTCTGTCATGAAACAATTAATCAGCAAGCTTCAGAAAGTGAAAAACTCTGTGAGACATGTTTTCAAGGCATGATTTTGGCTCAGTTGTCTGTAATTATGTAAGTAATGTGTAGCCCATAATTGGCTTCAGTTCCCATTCATGAAAGAATTGAATACAACAGTTCCATGTTATGCCACAACTTTTTCTCTGGCATTTCTGGTTGTCTGTTTATACACCATCAAGGCTGCTCTGATAATCTTCAGACCTAAGTGTTCTATCAACACCTCTTACAAAACACCTCTTACTCAACGCATCAGAATTGTTCTCTCTCTCACGCAGGCTCTCTCTCTCTCTCTCTCTCTCTCTCTCTCTCTCTCTCTCAGTCTCACTCTTTTGATAGCTGATATGAGGATCGCTTTCTGTGTGTCTTTGTATGTGTGTGGTTTTTCATAAACCATTCATTCATTCTTGTTTGTTGATTCAATGTTGTTGTTTTTTAAGCTGTAGATCCATTCATTAATGGAGAAACAACTCATCCACTTCTTTTTTTGTGTGTGTATTTTTGAACATATGTAAGTTTGTCAGAAGTTTTGTAAGTTTTGTAAGTTTTCGTTGCTAGTTAGTCATGCTCAGGTAATCGCTGGTCACGGTTAGTCCCTCAGCGAGACGAGGGCTAGATGAAAAAAAGCATTCATTTGCTTACCTGTTACCCTTGGAAATAGAGAATAGTAATCGATCAAGCAATCTCTCTCTCTCTCTCTCTCTCTCTCTCTCTCTCTTAAGCTGTGCACCAGGTCTCTGGAATTCAATCAGCGGCCATGATGCATTAATCATCATTGTAGACTTAATTGGGTGGGGAGTTTGTGAGTTTAATTTCCAGCACAGGCATTTGTTAAATGTGATTGGGCATAAATGAGAAGACTGGTGCCTGTCAAGTTTTATTCATGTAATGATGTATGTGAGAAAGTTGTTTAAGATACCTGACCAACTCTGCAGGTGTCTGTATCTCTCAGGCCTGGCAGATGCTGGGATGTTAGGAAAGGAAGGACAGAGCCTGCCATATAATCAGAATGAAACTCCATAGCATCATCTTCTTCAGCCTCATCCTTGTTGATTAGTTTTAAAAAAAATCACTTTAGTGATACTCAGAGGTATTCTGATCCAACATACACAGGGTATCAACTTCTACGCTCTCTACTGAAAACAATCTACTGCTATGCTTACTTTGCAGAGCCAGACTGAAACTGGAGAAAGAGCACCACCATGTCTGTCAAAGACAATCCCCTGAATGTGCTAATACCTGACTTTTACACTACCAGAGCACCTCACCACGAGAACAGACATGGAGCCAAAATTGGAACTGGGGCCACCACAAGAGCCCTGCCTTGGCTTAAGGCTGTGTCAGACCAACTGACATAGGCTAGAACACCAAGGCTACATCAAAATGTCGTTATTGCTATGCAATGTGACAATTTTTGATTACCCTGCGATGTGGGCAGACACACTCCAACTTCAAGGGATTTTGGAGACTGATGTTATGCTAGGAGTTTGTCATGACTGAAGATAATCCCCACATAGCAATAACGACATTTTGATGTAGCCTTTGTGTGTTCTAGCCTATGTCAGTTGGTCTGACACAGCCTTAAGCCAAGGCAGAGCTCTTGTGGTGACCCCAGTTTCAATTTTGGCTCCGTGTCCGTTCTTGTGGTGAGGTGCTCTGGTAGTGTAAAAGTCAGGTATTAGCAAACTCAGTGGGATTGTCTTTGACGGACATGGTGGTGCTCTTTCTCCAGTTTCAGTCTGGCTCTGCAAAGTAAGCGTAGCAAAAGACTGTTTTCAGTAGAGAGCGTAGAAGTTGATACCCTGTGTATGGTGGATCGAACACCTCTGAGTATCACTAAAGTGACTATGAAGATATATGCGATTTTTTTTTTTTTTTTTTTTTCCCCCCAAGGGTGCCTCATGATGCCTTTTTCTGCTAAGAGTCTGTTGCTTGCCAAAGATGAATATCGAATTTGGTTTCATTGTTTACTATATGTATTACTTTTAGTTCATCACTTCATGTTAGGGATGTTTAGTTTTTGTGTGGCTTACATTTATATATATGAATGATGGTAAATGATCGGTCAAATGTTTTATAGGCCCCGATCCTACCCCATCCTAACACCCTCCTTGTTCAAATTCCTCCCTACCTCCCCTTTCCCCCTGTTATCCGTATCCCCCTTCAGTTGATGACAAATTTTTTTTTTTTCACACATTTTTTTTTTTTTTTTTTTTTTTGGCCTTTTAGAAAAAAAAATCTGGTTTTATTCATGATTTTTGTTGTTGCTCACTGCAGCGTTCAGGCATGGAAAACAACATGAGCCCGTCAGTGGACCTGAGTGGGAAGTTGATTATCAAGGTACAGCTGGGAGATGACATTCGCCGCATCCCCATCCACAACGAGACATCACCTACGATGAGCTGGTGCTGATGATGCAGCGAGTGTACCGTGGAAAACTGTCCACGCACGATGACATCATCATTAAGTACAAAGATGAAGGTGGGACAGTTTTGCTGCTTTAGAAGAGTGTGATCTCCGTTCTGTAATCCGGGTGGGGGGAAGGAGGGGGGAGTTTTGTGTGATTTCTTTTTTTTTTTTTTTTTTTTTTGTTATTAAAGTAGATTTTCTTCCTTCTTTCTGTATCAATATTTTCTTCCTTTCCTTGTGTCTGTATATGAGGAATGAAAAGAGTACATATTCTGCTGAAGGATCAGATTTGCTTTTTTGTTTTTTCTTTCTTTCCCCACCATTTCAGGTTTTTTTTTTTTTTTTTTTTTTTTAAAGAACTATGGTAATGTGAAAATTGTAAAGTTTTATTGGTGTTTTTGGTGCTAAATGTTATACGATGTCAACTTGTGTGTGGTTATTTAAGTACACGAACATGTATTTCCATTTGCAATATGTGCTTGCCCTGCTGTCGAAACTATTTTTTAGTTCAGTGGTGTCCGTCTTGCCCACTTTGCCCTCATGCTGATGACAATAATTGCTTAGTCGTTGAGCCAGCACGTCCTCCTCAGTGGATGCCCTCACTTTTACACAGTGCACAGTGACACACTCTGTGAACTTACCAATTACTGACGACTTAAACAAGAACTCAACAGGAACTCACTAAGGGCACAGAATTGGAGTAAAAAAAAAAATTGAAACTGAGATCACCCCAAGAGCAAAGCATGAAGGGCCCTGGAGTTTGAGACATTTTATTTTAGTGCTGATCGATGAGGATGAGGATGAAGGTGATTCCGTTAGGTTCGGTTCCATCCTGGGTTTTTTCTGGTCAGGGGCTGCATGTCAAAGCTGTATGCTGCGCTTCTTTTCACGCTATATCCAGGTGCTGATCAGGCCGGAGCCTCGTGTCAGGGGTTATACAGCGTAGAAGCGCGTCCTCTGGCTGGTGGAATAGGGATCCCTCAAGTTTTGTGCCTGGGGGGTGCGCAGGATGACACGGAACAAGGCGCAGTGAATCAACATAGCCAAAGAGAAGGCAAACTTGGAGTCCAAACCTGCAGTGTCTGGTGTACATTAGCCCCGTATTAACAGGGTAAACAGACATCCATGAGCTGCTCTGAAGTGGGAATGTGTTGGCTGAGGCCAGCAGGCAAATCTCCTGCAGAGTCACAAGCACAGGAGAAGAACGGACACATGCATCTCACCCTTAGGCCATTATGGCCAGACCCGAGAGTTACAGCCACCTGCAGTGTTGGTCAAGAAATTTGAGTAGCACTCTCAGAGATGTGTCTATTAAACAGATTACACATTATGGCCCCAGTCTTTCCATTTGAGCCCATAGCAAACTGAACCATTATGGCCAGACCCTAGAGTTACAGCCACCTGTTGGTCAGGAAATTTGAGTAGCATTCTCAGAGATGTGTCCATTAAGCAGATTACACTTGATTATATGGTCCCAGTCTTTCCATTTGAGCCCATAGCAAACTGAACCCTGGATAGAAACAGTCATCAGGGCCAAAATATCCTGAAAATAAATGTCTCTGATGGGAATCGAACCCGTGATGATGCCCCAGACCGCTGTCTCAAAACTACTACTGTGGCAGGGCAGCTGGTAAGATAGAGATTTAGTATTGCAGTAAACCATTACTGTTGTTGTCACACAGTGTGTATTCACAGAGACATGCTTACTGGTGTGATTGGAGATGCACAAATTGAAATGTGTACTTTGGGCTTCATAAATACTGTTGTATGGCTGCATAAGGTGTGGGTGAATCATGATGTTGTTTCATTGTTTTATGATATTATTCAGATGGGGATCTGATCACCATCTTCGACAGTTCTGATCTTACTTTTGCCATCCAGTGCAGCAGAATTCTAAAAATCACTCTGTTTGGTAAGTTTTCTTCACTTTCTTCTTAGAGGTCACTGTATCAGAGTCATTTCATCACTTTGAAAAAAAAAAAAGAGAAAAAAAAAAAAAGCAAGAAGAAAACAATTTGCCATTAGTTTGTAACTCGGAGATAGTATTTTACGACACACATTATGTTTGTCTCTCAGCATGTTGTGTAGCAGAACAGTAACAACAGAATTCTTTGCTTACTCACTTTGATTCCATAATCAAGCAATTATTGCTGGTTCTTGGATGGTGTAGTAGGTTGCATCCTACACTATTACGTTGGCCGGAGCAAACGTTACTGAACACAAATGTTTGTGCCATCCATACAGTATTAGAACATACTTATCTATAGTGGGCTCTATGACTTGGGAGGGGGGGGGGGGGGACTGACATGTTTTTATTATCCTCTCTGTCCTTTATCTTGGAGATTGCCGCTTGTGTGCCTGTGCACACATACACATACAAGCATGCACACATGCGTGTGCATGCGTACACACACATGCATACACACATGCGCTTGCAGTTGCACACACACACACACACACACACACACACACACACACACACACACACACACACACACACACACACTCTCTCTCTCACACGGGCCTGTGCCAGTAGGCCCATACACACACCTGTGTACACTCACTACACACATATACAATGATAGTAATAGCACAACCAATGTTAGGTAGGTACTCAAGGTCTGACCAGCGCACAGGGTTAATGCATAGGTCAGACATGTGCTACATCGTAGCCACGAGACCCTCTTCTTCTTCAATTCTCTCACATCTTAGTCATTGATCATTTTATTTTATCTATCAGCTTTAAATCATGTGCACTGTGGTCTCAAAACTTACCGGACGTGGTGTAGTGTATATGGACTAGTCTGCATGCTGTGGGCCTCCAGGATGAAGCGGAAAACTGAAACTGAAACGGAGATTGGAGTTTCAGGCTCGACTCTTTGTTGATTGCAGTGAACGGTAAGCTGCCGTCCATGGTGGGGAATGTGCAGTCCTTGAGGAGAGAACTGCAGGCATTCGAGACAGAGTTAATGGCCTTCTGGATCACATAGACCTGGATCCTTCTGCATCTTCATCCGTTGAATCGACCATGTCTGCTGTAGGGTGGTGAATTTGTTTGTGTGTCTGTGTTTTTTGTGCTGTAGTTCTGTGGTTAAGATCTCAAAGCCAGTGAGGAATTGTGCCTGGCAAAATACTGTAGAAATAGACCGTAGGACAACAGAAATAGACTAACTAAGAAGAAAAGAAGAAGAAGAAGAAGAAGAATCTTGAAGCATTGCGTTTAGTCTGAACTTCACTCACACAATTCTCTCATGACAAGGTAGTTGTGCAGTTCAGATAAGATCCTAAAAAGCTAAAACAGACAGATGTTTTTTTTAATATGTGTTTGGCTGGTTGCACAGGTAAGATGTTATTTCATTCTTTGCTTAGTTGGTTTTTTTTTTTTTTTTTTTTTTTTTTTTTTTTTAAAGACTGGAGGATTGACTGTTCTGAAATGAAAAGGTGAAATGTCCAAATCACAGGTGTGCCAGGGAATCATGTTGCTGCCCGTCCAGGTGAGGGGAAGGAGTTCGATCCCCTTTCCACACAGCGACTGGTCAGTCAAGACAGGTGCCTGCAGCAGAACAAAGTCACCTCCTCTGCGTTCGGCTCCAGCGAAGGTCAGAATTTTAAAAGAAATGTTGATAGTTTAGAATGCACAATCATTTCTGATAAGAAATCTGGTTTTAATAAAAGACTTATCTTCTCATCTTGTTGTCTATGTAGAACAAAAGTCCTGTTTGGATGTCGTGCAATGTAGGTTTAAAAAGAAGAAAAAAAAAAAAAAAGGAACATTTGAGAAGCATGGAGGATACAAAGTTGAAGCTCACAACACCCATGAATCAGTTACAATATTTCAGTTGATTATAAAACCTTTTTCAAGCACCGACCTTGGCCAACTGACAAACAAAAGAGCACAGAATGCTGTGGTTGTGAAACTGAAAAGAGATCACTGGAAAAGCACTTTGAGAAGCGTATCCATGAACTGGATGAAATTCAGCCGTGTGGTTCCATTCCTCTGGATCCAGATGGTTCTGATGCTGTTCAGCCTGGCAGCCTCCTAGTTGCAAGGTGAAGATGTTGACTGCTGAGCTCTGGCAGCCGGTCAGTTTTTTTTTGTTTAGGTTGTGCAACTTTTGGATCTGTGGCGTCGTCTCATATTCTGTTCAAGAGTTCAGTGCTACAGGTTTACCTTACGGAAAAGAGAAGTAGCATGGAAACTGTCAGGGTAAGGGGTGAAAAAAAGAAAAAAAGAAACTGTCGTTTACCTAATTGAATAGAGAAGTAGCATAGAAACTGTCTGGTAAAGGGAAAAAAAAAAAAAAAAAAAAAGATGCTGTCTGGGATTGCAGTTTGGGGGTAAGGCAGACCTGTTCACCGAAATGGTTTCACTGTGTTTTGTACACAGGTTTGGTGAAAATACAACTAGTAAAACAAACTAAACAGAAAAAAAGAAAAGAAATCTAGGGACAAAGCTCTTGAGCGCTAATCGCACTTTCAGAATTTTACAATGGTGGTGGTGTCTTGATGTGCTGTGACTGTGCGACAACTTTTAGTTACTCTTGCTTGTGAAGTCACATCTGGTTGTGTTGTGTCTGCTTCTTTAACTGCAACGGTGGCAACTACAGACCAGGAAATATCAAACACAAACAAACAAACAAAAAACTGGCAAGACGGCATGAATTGGTGCTAATGAATTAGATTTGAAAGTAATTTGTGTTTGAGGAACCTATATTTTTTTTTACTGTCGTTGCCACGAGGTAAGGTACCCCTCTACCCTGTGCTGTGGAATGGCAGATGAAAACAAGCACCCCCTACCGCCTTCCCTACCCACCTTCCCTCCCCCTGCTCCTCCCAGTGTCTACACAGATTTAGAATATTTGTATGTACACAGTCGTTGTAGAAATTACGCTCATTTTCATTGAAGAGTACACTACAGCAATTTTAGAGAGAAGAGGTACGGGAAGTAAATCGTTTTGCATGCTGGGATCAATTATTTTGCCTGGTTTCTAGAAAATGTGAGAGGGAAATAAAAAGAAGATTAAGTAAAAATAACTATTATAGAAACAAATCACTATGAACAAATAGAATTTTTGGAAGAGTGGGACATGTGCCTTTTCCTTTTTTTTTTTTTTTTTTTGTTCATTTGTTTGTTTGGCTTTGTTGTGTTGTTGTTGTTGTTGCTGTCTGCCTGTTTTTTTTGTGTGTGAAATCTTCTGAGAGCTAAACTATTGCCAGAACTGCTACATTTTCTGCATAGCATGTTGCAGTTTCATTGACAGTGGTATGCTGCTACACATTGGGATGAAATGCTATGGCGAAAACGTTTTACAAGTTAGAAAGAAACCTGTTCATTATGGACTTAGCAGTGGTTTAAATGGAACTGAGACAGTGTAGCTCTTAAGATAGTGATGACTTATTTCATCAAAGAATGGGCAAGTTCAGTAAGGAGAGGATGAAAAGGTAGAAGAAGATTTGCTAAAGACAATCATCTAATTGACTGGTTTCGTTGTAGGCTGTTTGGATTTTTTTTAAAATTTTAGGTCAGGTCAAAAGTAAACGATAACCAACAAGATTTTTGTCTTCTTAGTTCATCTTCATTTTGTGAGTGAAGTGATGCGCATTGAAAGTGCTGTCGAGTCTGACTTGTGAAATCGCCTACAAATATTTACGTTTAAAATGTCAAAGCACTGCACGTTGTGCTGTTGAGAGACTTTGGTTGCTCTCTATCGTGCTGACATAATAACAAAATCTGTCAGCGATTGTGAATGCCTGTGAACGGTACCACTGGCAGACCCTCTCACATCCCACTGTTCTCTCATTCCTGTCATAAACTTCAGCCCCAGCCTCAACTGCTGGATCAGCGGCAGCTTTCGCTGAAAGACCAGGGGCAGCAACTCCCGACAGCCTATCCAGCATGGGGGGTCCTCGGCCAGCCACAAACAGCAGCAGCAGCCACAACAACAACAACAGCAACTGCAGCAGCAACAACCTGGAAGTTTTGATGCAAGCAGCGTGGCACTGCCGCCGTCTTCTCAGCCTAATGCAGGGCTTGCACCGCCTGGTGTGTATAGCATTGTTTTTTTTTGTCGTGCTGCATACTCCTGCTGCTTTCCTCCTCACACGTACGCACGCCTTTTTTTTTTCTGTTTGGTAGCAGTCAGAACAGTTAACCCTAATGTCATCAAGCCACTCCCAGCTGTTTTCCATGTCTTTCATTCTGTCCCCTCAAAGTACAAAAGAGAACTATATACTCTGTGTTTGTTTGAAAAAGAATTGTGGAAAACAGTTTCCTCAAAAATTTTTTACATGCGTATATTGTCATCGACCTCTGTGAAGAAAATGATCTTGTCATTGGCGGTACTCTTTTCGCTCACAAAACCATCCACAAGCTAACATGGACATCCCCTGACGGAAAGACAAAGAACCAATTGACCACATCATTATCAACGGAAATGGAGGCGCTCCCTACAAGATGTACGTGTGATGCGACACGCGGATGTTGGTAGCGACCATGAACTACTGGTAGCGAAACTGACCCTCAAACTGAGGAAGGCAAAAGCTGGGGACAGTCGGAACCTGTGCTTTGATGTTGCCAAGCCAAAAGATCCAACAACAAAGAAAGAATTCTGCGTCACCCTGAAGAATCACTTCAGCGTCCTCCAAGATGAAACAGCACTGACCATTGACAGTTTCAACAAGGCTATAACCGAAACAGCAAAAGAGACAATAGGTTATAGGAACAGTGTGAAGTCTGAGTGGATACTGCCAACACATGGAAAACCATTGAGGAGAGAAAACAGATCAAGAAGAAATTGCTAGATGCCAAGTCACTCAGACTAAAGAAAGAATAGCAGCCCAGCACAGAGAGGTGAAGTTGTCTGCAAGGAAAGATAAACGTCTCTATGCAGAGAGGCTTGCTGAAGAAGCTGAGACAGCAGCAGAGATGAAGGATATGAAGACAGTGTATAGAACCACGAAGAAGCTACGGGGAGACAGAGGACAGAACCAAGACATACCAGTTAAGGCAGAGGACGGAACACGAATCACAGAAGAACGTGCCAAGCTCGAGAGGTGGAGAGAGCACTTCTAGAGGATCCTAAACCGCCCTGATCCACCAGCATCAGCTGACATTCCTATGGCAGAGGAGGACCTGGACGTCAACATGGGAGACATCACAGTAGATGAGGTCAAGGAAGCCATCCGCAAGCTCCAGGAGAAGATGGTGTATGCCCCGAGATGTTGAAGGCAGAAGAACAGGAGACACCGCTTATCCTCCAATGCATCCTGCAGGACATATGGAACCAGGAGACAACCCCAGTTGACTGGAGAACTGGTACCATCATCAAATTGCCGAAGAAAGGAGATCTAGGAGAATGCAACAGTTGGAGAGGCATCACCCTACTATCACTCACCAGCAAAGTCTTCAGCTGCATCTTACTGCAGCGCATAAAGACAGCAGTAGATGCCCTACTTCGCCAAGAGCAGGCAGGCTTTAGAGAGGGGAGATCATGTATTGATCACATTTTTCGTCTTACGCCAGATCCTCGAGCAGTCCCATGAATGGAATAGCCCACTTTACGTGGTTTTCATCGATTTCGAGAAAGCCTTTGACAGTTTGCACCGCGCTTCTCTCGAAAGATCCTGCGACACTACGGCATTCCCCAGAAACTGGTCAACATCATCCAGTCCCTGCATGAGAGCTTTGAGTGTCGCGCATCATCCACAATAACCAATTGACAGAACCGTTCAAGGTGGACACGGAGTGAAACAAGGCCGCATACTGTCACCGATCCTCTTCTCCCTAGCCATCGACTGGTTGATGCGAAACGTCACCCAGGGAAAGCAACAGGGAATCCGGTGGACATTGACCTCAGTCTTGGAGGACATTGACTACGCGGACGATCTGGGACTGCTGTCACACAAGCATCAGGACGCCCAGCAGAAGACAGAAAGCCTCAGCGAGATAGCCAGCACCATTGGGCTGAAGGTCAACGAGAGGAAGACGCAGGTCATGAGAAAAAAATGCCACAAACAACAACCCCATCACCGCTAACGGCAAACCACTTGATGATGTTCAGTAATTTGTATACCTGGGCAGCAAGATGACTATGGACGGCGACTGCAACCAGGAGATCAACGCCAGAATCAGCAAAGCCAACCAAGCCTTCGCAATGCTCAGGCCCATCTGGAGATCCACCGTCCTCAGCATCCAAACGAAGATTCGACTCTTCAAAAGCAATGTCCTCAGCATCCTCCTGTACGGCTCAGAGTGCTGGAAGACGACCATCGCCATTGAGAAAAAGCTGGAAGTGTTCCAGAACAAGTGTGTCTGCGACATATCCTCAGGATCATCTGGCCGAACATCATCTCAAACGAAGAACTGAGGACTAGAACAGGAGTCTTCACAATACAGGTCACCATCCAGGCGCATCGATGGAGATGGTTAGGGCATGTCTGTCGCATGCCACCCAGCTCACTCCCCAGAACAGCCCTGCGCTGGACTCCCCAAGGTGAAAGAAAACAGGGACGACCGAAGGAAACCTGGCGCAGGACAATAGAAAGGGAGCTGAAAAACAAAGGACTGACTCTCAACACAGCCCCCAGAGCAGCGCAGACAGAGCCAGATGGAGATCTCTTGCCATAGCCTCAAGCTCCAGCAGGCACGGAGAGGACTGAGAGAGAGAGAGAGAGAGAGAGAGAGAGAGAGAGATATTGTCAAAGTGAGTCTGTGTCATCATCTGTTTCAGTTGACCAAGCGTTCAAGTGTGTTTGTATGAACATCTAATGTTTGAGTTTTTTAACATTTTTTTTTTGTCCCAGTTACAAGCACTCCCAATCACCACATGTTACAGAATGAATGATACTGATCCAGATACCCCCTGCTCAAGTGAAGATGTGTCTGAATAGCAATGACCACTGATCTGTTGTAAGTGTTGTCAGTGATATTTTCATTATTACAGACTTGACTTTTCCACTAATGATTGGTGCGATTATTGCTTTAAACATTGATTTAAAGTATAGTTCAGACAAAGAAGACACATAAACATTAACTTATGTTCTGTGAACATCAGACCCTTACATGTCACATTTACTGCCTGTTGAACTAGACATACAGTAATGTCTATCTACATACAGAAAAAAAAAATTGCCAATATATTTACCAAAAGTTGCAAAATAAGATAGCAAGTTCATCAAGCTGAATTAAGCGGCAGTTACAACAACAGTTTTTACTCAAGTCAGCAGATGCAGATCTCTGTACAAACTAGAAGGATATTTCTTACTAAAAGTAGTCTATGATATTCTTACCTGTCCAAACAAATGTCTTTTCACCTACTTCGTGGAACATCAGGAAACCTCCCCCCCAACACTTTCACCCATGAAATATTTGGTAGTCTTGTGTTTCTTGTGGACTAACCCTTTGTGTTGTATGTGAGTGTTTCACAAAGGCCATATTTTGTAGCTCAGATGCATTAATTTTGTATTATGCAAAGATCTGCCTGTCTTTCTCTCCTCCAATATATACCGTCCACCCTTCGTCCTTCATCTTCCTAAGGTGTGTATTCATCACGTGTGAGTGTAAAGAAATTTCCGGTCATGTTTTCGTTTGTTTATATTCATTCATATTACCCATCTTAAATGTGAGGGGGAAAAGTCTGATTTTTATGCGAGAAAGCTTGGAGATTCATTAAAGCAATTTTGCTTGTTTTAGAGGGACAACAAAAATATTAGAAATGGGTGGTGGTGAGGGGGGGGGGGGGGGGGGGGAGAGACTGATAATTATAGCTGGCTAGATACTGTAAGCAACATAATTGAACAGGAGAGAAAGTCTTATCTGGAAAGAGAAGTCTTAGTGCTTAGATAAGACTGACATACACTGACCATCCCACTTTTGGCGTAATTTCTTATAGTCATTCTGCTATTCTGCTTGACTTAAGAAAATTCTGCTCACAAAAAAAAATAAAGTTCGTTTAATCACAGAGTTAGCACATTTGCCATTCGTATAGCCAAAGGGCTTTTTTGTAACTTTCTTTTGGTTTAGCTTCTTTCGCCTTCATCATGTCAAAATGACCTGCTGGGACCGATTAACCCTCAGGCAGAAAAGAAGAAAAAGTGATTAGAACAGAAGTGCTGATTCAGATTCCTTTCTGCTGTCATGATGGGAGTGCTGCTGATCCCAGTCAACAGTTCAGCCTGTGAAAGTGTTCAGCCTTGTCAGGCCCTCCCCCTCACTGGGTCAAGACACTACACAGGCACTGGTGATTCTGAAGTGCAGAAGTGAGCCAAGTCATAAGATGAAGCTTAGTGACAGTGTACTTCAAAAATGTAAAAGAGCAACAACGTGTCAGCAGGGACAGTGATTGCACGAAAGCACCTGACAAAAGGAAAGAAAATGAAGTGTCTAGAATGTCATTGTTTCGTTTTTGGTGCAGTGGTGTATGTATTCCTCTCAACCGTCTGAAATTCCGCTCAATTTTCAAAAACATTCCTCTCAAGTCTTGTCAGAGGTTGGCAGCTGTGCATACATCCCATTGTTGACGGAAAATATGACCCCTTCCCTGACCATCACTCATGGGGTGCTGCGATGTGTTGGGCAGCAGCTGGAAGCCAGGGAGGTTACGCAGGTCAAGGGCGGGCTCCTTCAGTCATCCTGTTAACCCCACAGGACAGTCGGGGCCACCGTCCACACAGCCCAGCGCAGCACAGTACCCTGGCCCTGCAAACCCAGCAGGACAGCCCCCTCCCTCGTCGTCAGCCCAGTTCTCGGCGATGGCCCAGTCCCACGGCAGGGACAGTACACGCAGCCGGCGGTCACTGCAGGACAAGGGATGCGGCGCCATCTCAGTTATCACAGCCAGCAAACCCTGCGGGACAGAGCGGCCAGCAGTCACAGTTACCTCAGCACTACCCTGGTTACATGCCTTCACCTCAGGGTGAGACATGGAGGATGTGTGTGTATGTGTGAACATGGATGAGTGGCGAACAATGCTGACTTGTGCACCCTACGTCTTTTGCTGTGAATCTCTCCAGATTCTGTCTTTGACTGTGATGTTCCAGTGGAAGATAATAAATTCCAGTTTGAAAAAAAAAAAGACAGAGCAGTGGTTTTTCTGCGATGAAATATTTTACTTGGAAAATTTAGAAAGGGTACGGTTGAAAAATGCTTGGGTAAAAGTAGTTCTGGAGTGTTCCAGAATTCTGGAATAAAAATTCAAGGGTGGGGTGGTGGGGGGGAGGGCTCTTCAGGAATGCTGATCTCAAACTCTGGAACAGCGTTCACTACAAGTAAACAAAACAGAAGGACAAAAATCCAACCAGATGTCTGACAAATCTGACTCAGCTCGCCTGAATTCCATTCCTCAGTGTTCTGCCGATGACACATTTCAGAACTGAATCAAAACAATTGTATTTGGCCATCAGTTGGCCATTGAAATTTGAAACCAGAAATGTAGCATTTCAGTGAGGTCATATCGAAAGTGGCAGTTTATTTGAGCATTGTGTCCCATGATTCACTGTAAAAATATAAAAGAAATACCTTCTGGCATTAACATAATATATTTCTGAGCTTGAAAATTACATATGATTGAGTGGCGGTGTGGGTTTTGTCAGCAGAAGAAGAGAAAGACGGTGAATGTTTTTAAATCTGGTTAAGTTGACCAGCTCGGCATATGACTGCTCTGTTGTGTAGTCTGTTGAAAGACTCACCACTCTTCTCTCTGTCCAGCCTCTATAGGGGAGGCCTTGGGGGGGGGGGGGGGGGGGGGAGTGCAAATGGGCATAAAGCAGAGTGAAGAAGCGACTGCAACCCTTTGAAGAAAATGACGACTTATGGGCTAATGTTGTAGATTTGAATCAAAAAATGGTAACTCACAACAACTGACATTGACAGTGAGAAAAGCAAAAGTAATGACAGTAATAAAGCCGTCAAATAAAGTTCTCAGTTTGTTTTTTATTCATACATTTCTGATTTTTATATTTTGAGAACAAAGGACTGGATTCGATCAGCATGGGCATGGAGGTGAGAATGGAATGTACTGAAAGGCGGACAGTTGGCCCACATGTCTGTGATGTGCGTTGACTCCTCCATGGTATGTCTGCAGGCTATGGTCATCAGTATCCTGCAGGCCACCCACAACCTCCCCAGCCCCAGCCACCAGGCAGGGAATGTATGGACAGGGGACAGCGCCCCCACTCACCCCAGGACAACCTCAGCCCCAGCCCCAGCCCCAGCCGCCCCCAGCACATCAGCAGCAACCATCCTCAGGGTCCTGGGGCATGCAGGTCAGTTGACAGGGGTGGTGAGTGTCAGCGTGAGAGCCTCCTCTTGCCTCGTCTGTGACTGTTTTGATAAGCCGAAAGAGGAAACTTGGGTAGATCCTGGAAGTAATGTAGTTGTGTCAAAATAAGACAGCAGGTTTTTAGGGAATCCTAACATGAAAAAAAAAAAATCGTATCCCGGCAGACCCATGGAAATTCACCTCAAAAGCTCTGCCTAACTCCTTTTGAGCAGACGCTGTATAAAACCTAAATCAGAAGTTTGAATTATTACTCTTTGTAAAAAAAAGCCCTGTAATTCAAATTTTTTTTTAATACAAATGATTTAGCGATACATTCACACTGTTGGTCAAATCATATTAAAATGAATTTTAGAATTGCATCTAAGATACCAAACAGATATCAGGATTGCAGTCTGTATCATTACAAATTTCAGGTTGGCAGAAAGGCTACAATTCGATGATTATTTAGGTTTGGGGATTTTTTTTTTCCCCACTTGCTCCCCTGATAATCCTGTAATCTGTTTGAACTGTGAACTGGCAGAGTTATTTCAAGGTGGTTGTTTTTTTTATTTGCTTTGATTTTCTGCCTGCAGTCACTTCACTTTGCCACTGATCTATTTGGCCTAGCTTTTAAGACGTGGAACACACATGTGCCTCTGTTTTCATCACTTGTTGAAGGTTTGTTCATGATGACATTAACCAGTCAAGGGGAAAATGTGAAAGAGCTATGTCCACAAAACCACAATAACTGACACATGTGTCGGCAAGTTTCAAGAGAAGCAAGGCTGGATTGTGTTGTGTTATGATCGTAGTTTGTTGATGCGTGTGTGTCCTGATATATCCCCAGAACCTGCGCTGTCGCTGACACACTCTGTCTTCGACAGGTCGGAAAAAGTTTTCTGTAGGGGGGCTTCTCCCTTAGCTCAAGACTAAATAGTCCTGCCTTGTGAGCAGAGGGGGATAGTTTTGTTCACTGGGGTGTGCTTCCCCAGGGCTAAAGAGCTTATAGCGCAGCTCTCTTGATCGCATGATGCTCCTGTCGTTGGACATATGGAGTATTTCATTGGGAGATGACAGAGCCACATGTTATTCTCCCCCCCCCCATCCTGCTTGGATGAGTTTGTGTAGTTGTAGGTAGTGTAGTGTAGGAGTAGTGTAGTGTAGTGTAGGATATGGGTAGGGTAGGGCACTGGAGTGTAGGGTAGTGTAGTGTAGTGGGTATGGTGTGGGTGTGTGGTGTGGTGTGGCGTGGCGTGGCGTGGCGTGCGTGGCGTGGTGTGGTGTGGGTGGTGTAGTGTAGTGTACGGCAGTGTAGTGAGTGTGATGTGATGTAGTGTGGTGTTGGTGGTGAACGTGGATAAAGTGGTGTAGTGTAGTGTAGTAGTGTAGTGTAGTGTAGTATGGTGCACTGTAGTATAGTATACTAATGTGGTGTATTGTAGCTTAATGTGGTATAGAGTGGTGTAGTGTGATGTAGGGCAGGAGTAGTGTAGTGTAGTATAGTGTAGCTGTGGTGTGGTTTGTAGGCATAGGTGTAGTGTGGTGTAATGTGGTGTAGTGTTGTGTGATGTAGGTGACAAGTGAATGGGTGTAGTGTGGTGTAGGTAGTGTGTGTAGTGTGGTGTAGTGTAGTTGTGGGGGAATAGTGTAGTGTGGTGTAGTGTAGTGTGGTGTGGTAGTGTAGTGTGGTGTAGTGTGTGTGGTGTAGTGTAGTGTGGTGTGGAACAGTGGTGTACGTTGTGTGGGTGTAGTGTAGTGTGGTGTAGTGTAGTGTGGTGTAGTGTGGTGTAGTGTAGTGTAATGTAGTGTGTGGTAGTGTGGAATAGTGTATAGTGTGGTGTGGTGTACTGTGGTGTGGTGTAGTGTAAGGTGTAGTGTGGTGTAGTGTGGTGCAGTGAAGTTTGTTTGACCCGTGTATGGTGTCACAGTGCACGTCAACTCTTTCGTTCCACCCACTCACCTCTCCTTCGCTCCGTCGGCCCTCTCTATGTATTACCCACCCTAACAGTCCTTTCCCACATTTCTACTTTATTCGTTTGTTTGTTTGTGGGATTTTGTGTGTTTGTCTGTCTGTTGGTTGGTTTTGCCAGTACACAAGCTCCTTCCGGCCGTAGAATTGTGTAGTACACCAATGCGTCACGTACACGCTACACACGGGTCTTCGCTATACCACCTTCTCCCAAGCACCAGCGCCCCGACCCCACGTGTAAGTCAGGCAGAGAGGGAGGAAGAGAGAGGGGGAAGAGCGGTTGGGTGTGGCAGAAAGTAAGAACTTGTCCAGAAAGTGCAGAACAGACGGACACACACACACACACACACACACACACACACACACACACACACACACACACAACCACACACACACACACACACACACACTGCTCTAGCTCCGTGCACTGCAGAAGATTTACTCTTGCTATTCTGCTTGTAGTCTCGTCCACAACGCCAACTCCGCGCTGTAACCATGCAAAATGTCACTCCGGAACAAAATGTCACAGGTGACTTTTTAAAACCGACGTTGCTGTTTCTAAATGTCACCCCAGAATACCATGTTGGCCCCGGTACCGGGTTATTATGGGTGACACTGGATTTGACACCGGCAGGTCAGATATCCATGTCCACTGTGGAAGCATTGTCGCGATAGTGACCACATGGTTGACCCCGGCAGGTCCTATAGCCATGTCCACTGTGGGAAGCAATTGTCGTGGTTGACACCGGACCACGTCAGGTCATAGCCATGTCCACTGTGGAAGCAATTGTCGTGGTATGTGACCCACATGTTTTACACCGCCAGGTCAGATATCCATGTCCACTGTGAGGCAATTGTCGCGGTATGTGCACCACATTTTTACAACCACAAACACCGGCCAGGGCGATCGCATGGCCACTTGTGGAAGCAAATTTGGTCGCGGGTAGTATGTGACCCCCTGGTTTACAACCGCCAGGTAGATAGCCATGTCCACGTGTGGAAGCCAATTGTCGCGATATGTGACCACATGGTTGACACCGCCATGTCAGATAGCCATGTCCACTTGGGGAAGCAATTGTCGCGATATGTGACGCACAATGGTTGACACCGGCAGGTCAATAGCCATGTTTTCCATGTGGCGCAATTGTCGCAGTATGTTCCACATGGTTGACACCAGCCATGTCATATAGCCCTGTCCACTGGGAAGCAATGTCGCGAATGTGACTACATGGTTGCAACATGGTTGGACCTGGCGTCCTACTGTTCCAACATACAGTGTAACAGAAGTCCGGGCGGGCCTCCGCTGGTTCTTCCACCATCCGTGTGGTGGCAC